>JAQQSQ010000803.1:0-13739 GCA_028627145.1 Eidolon dupreanum
CAGAGTAATATAGCAATGAATATGTATATACACATACAACCTTTTGAATTGAGAGAACTGGGAGAAAAGGAGAGGATATTATAACAGTAGTCCTTTGGAAGCCACAAGATGGAATAAACAGATCTATAATTGATTTAGCACACCCAATTAAGCAGAAACCAAAGCAGCACAAGGGAAATAAAGAATCAACCCTATTACAGGAAATAATTCCTCCAAAACTCAGAAGTTCTAGAAATTTTTTAAAAAGAGAGAGGAAATAAGATTAGAGAAAATTATCAACAAAATAATTCAAGACATCTTTCCAAATCTGAAAGCAAAACATTACCAGAGAGAAAGGATGCACCTTGTGCCTAGAACGTTGACTAAATAGAAGTACTTGATTATCATTTCAGAACACTAGTAACAAAGAAAGACATCAGAGAGTAGTTTTTAGGACTTTCTCAGAGAAAGTAGTGGTAAAGAATACAAGTATAAGGAGTTATGAATTATTTTAGCTTTGAATTCCCAGTAACAACATTGGAAGCTAAGAGTTATTGGAACAATATCTTCAAAATTATGAAGAACCCTATTTTCTAACCTATAATTCTATACCCAGACAGACATCCAATCAAGTGTTGTGGTAAATTAAAGACATCATGAAATATTCAAGCTCTGAAAAACTGACTGTCCACATAGACCTTCTCTTAAGAGGCAACTATAAATTATTCTCTACTGAAATGAGAAAGCAAACCAAGCTTGACAAATACATGAAACATGGAAACCCTAATCCAACACAAGAGAGAGGCAAAAGATGTGCTAAATGCATCTCCTGTAAATCAGACCTATACAGTAACTAATTTGGAGTACAAGGTTGTAAAAAACAGGTTTTGCAGTCACCATACAAACTTCTGAATTGATGGAACTAAAGTTAGTTCTTTTAATTAAAATTATTGGGGTGACATTGGTTAATAAAATCAAATAAGTTACAAATGTACAATTCAACATGTCATATATATATCTATATCTATATCTATATCTATATATATATATAGATATAGATATAGATATAGATATAGATATAGATATAGATATTTCACTGTGTGGTCTTCAGTCAAAGTTAGAATTCCTTCCATCACCAAATATTTGATCCCTGCTACTCCAATCTATCCCACTCCCACTCTTCTCTCTGGTAACCACTAATTCACTGCCCATATCCACAAATCTCTGTTTGTTCATCATGTTATTTTGTTGCTTTCAGTTTTATATCTCACATATGAGTGAAATCATATGGTTTTCAACTTTTTCTGTCTGACTTATTTTGCTTATCAATCTCATATGTGAAGTAAGAATTAAAGAGAAAAAAAGATTACTGACTTTTTTAGGAAAATTATGTGTTAAAGAAGAAAAATCCAGAGAAAAATTTCACATCTAGTAATTTTTATATAAAGCGATATTTTACCCACAAAAAAAAAAAGACCCAATGCCTTTTTTTTTTCTTAGAAAGAACTAAGCTTTTTGGCAACTTATGGTTATCTGGGTAAAGCCTACTCTATCCCTGCCTCTCCTCTCTATGCTTTGAATATTAGATTCAGGGTATTCTAGGTGTATTTTCAAAAAATAAAATGTATTTTTTGACTGATTTTTCTTCTCAAATACTGAATACTTAGCATTTTGTGTTTAAGCCAAGGAATGATTCTTCTCCTATTGATTGTTACCCTGACTATACTCTTTCAAATCAATAAGTTTTTTTCTTGAATCCTCATTCCCTAATTTTCTAATACAAAAATAGAACTTTAGTTAATTTTAACTATTAATAAATGTTTCCTTTTTAGTACCTTGACAGCACTTAATTGAGCAAACTACATAGCATAATGCAGGTTTAAAGTCCTGTAACCACTAATGGTTTAAAAATAGCAGTGAATATAATGACAAACCCTGACCTAATATAATTTTAATTTCATCTCTAGAATACAGAATTGTTTTTATTAGAAAACTAGGTTCACAATTTTAAGTCATTCTTTACCCAAATGTGAATTTAACTGGTGATATTTTTATTGCATATGCTATTTTCATAAAGACAATATTTCAGAAAAAAAGAGACATTCCATAGAACAGCCACATAAATCAATGTCACTTTTAAAAATGTATCATCTGTATGACAAAGACTTTAAGAAATCTCTATATCATGTGTTATGAAGTTAATGTCGAGTTAAAACTAGAATTAATAAAAGACATAACTGGAAACACAGTTTTCAATATTTGCATGCAAAAATAAATAATAAAATATTAGTACATAGATGAGATCCATAGCAGAACCACAACATGTTGCTCAGATTCACTCTCCAAACTTCAGCTTTCTTTTTGACCCAGAAGTTTCCTATTTAGATTATATCAAAGGAGATAACCTCTGACTCCCTTATTATTGTGACTTGCTACAAAATAACCTTAAAGTGATCCAATTAGGTTGTTCAGTGCATAGTAGCTGATTATTTTTCTCTTTAAGCCCAGATGAGGTAACAGATCAACTGCTACCAACTGATCATTCTCGCACTTACATCTTTATAAATAGCTTACAAATTAAACCCTCCCAGAATTATCTTGTATTGAATTTTCTAAATGTTTGATGTTGAGACACTGACTCACATTCGAGACTTGATAAGACTGACATAATACAAACTCAAAGACCTAGCTTTGCAGGTGAAATTGCTGAATCTCAGCAATGTTAAATAACTTAAGGAATGGTCACAATGTTAATTATTGATAAATGTTAAACTTTTATCTAATTTTTGCAATTTTTTAGCATTATTTCTTAAACTTTGCTATATGTCAGAATAGCCTGGTGAGTGGTTAAGCATATAGATTTCCCATGTCTGCCCTGTAGATTAGCCTGCAGGGCAATCAGATAAAATAAGAATACCAGTGTAATGTCATACCAACTTAATACTGAAACTTGGGAGATGCAGCACTTAGAACATCTGTAGAACTACATTTAAATGAAGAAAGGCTGAAAATTAATAACATAAACATGCAAGGTGATATTAGGAGACACTACAGTAGAAGAGAATGGAAGAAAGAAAATGATTATGATAAAAGAACAAAATAATGAACTGGATGTCTAAAGAGCAGCAGAACTAAATATTTTTACTTGTAGCTCTTTTTCTGGAAAATCAATTAGAAAATTTCAAAAATTACCAAGTTACCAAAGCATTGATTTTATAGAATTATAGGCATATTAAATAATAAGACAACATAATGGATATATTCTTGTAAAAATCTTGTAAATTTTTTTAAGTTTAAATTAGAAATATATAAACATAATAATTCCATAATCAAAAAATAGTTGTACAATTATATATAGGTAAATAATTATGATTATGATGATTATTAAAACAGGGAATTAAAGAAGGTCATTCAAGGAACCATTGTGAATCTTTATTAAAAAGAAAAAAACTATATGAGACAGATGAAGAAAGCATGATGATATAATTGTAGGATATAGTTATGCTTTAGAAATACAGTAATGGAGACTCTGCTTGTGAAGGAGACTGTGATACATTATCACAGATGTAAGGGAAGAATGAGAATGATGCAGTCTTATGACAGAAAGAGACTGAAATTTCAAGAAAGCTTGATGTTCAGCATTGGCAAATAGAGTGAGAAAAAGTAATAGAATAAAAACATAGTTTTAAGAATTTTTTTTAAAAATCAAGAATAAATAAACATTCCTTGGGGAAAATACAAATTATTTTGTTTTCCACATACATGGTGCTTAAAAAAAAAATCTGTTTCACTAGTTATCCATGTGTATTTTTTTTATAAGTGACATTAATATTGCCCAAAATGTGGCATTATTTTGTTTGAGGAAAGAAGAAATATAAATTGTGTTTAATTGGGATATCGAAAAGCTTAGACCATAATAATTGATCTTAAGGATCAATTGAATTTCTACATTAATGTTTATTTTTCATAGTGAGCACTATATAAAAGTGTTAAAGTTAAAAAAAAAAAAAAACCCTGCCTGGATATTTTTCATGATGTATTTCATTACTTTTTGTGTGCTAATATCTTAGAAGTCATGAAAAAAATAACCCTGAACTGAAATACTTAGGTCATATAGGGGATCACTTTATTACTTTCTTTCCTAAAACCATTTTTCTTGCTTAGTTTATTCATATATTATTTTTCAATCAACTCTTGCAATGATTCATCATGGAATCCCGTAGCCATAGAAATGTATTTCTGTGTCCCACAGCAATAATGAAATTCTGAAACTAATTTTTCTCTCTTTTCTCCTTTGGTAGAAATATTCTATATGTAAAATGCAGTTGTCAAAGTTCATATTTAACTTTCATTGATATGTTGATAAACCTTAAATGGAAAAAGGAAAGTATAAAATTGAAAAAGTATAAGTTCTTATGAAATATACACATAAAATGTTTTTTAAGAAATATAAAATGTTTTTTAAGAAATACAAAAAAGAGTTTCTTTTGATATGCCTGCTATTTAATATGGCTAATGATATTTTGTTTGTTTTTATTTTGAAGGCAGGATTAAAACAAACTCGGTTGTTAAATCATTGTACTACACTTAAATTCTCCATATAACCACACTGATGCTTTTGTACTCATTATTAAAATATTGTTCTCAATATTCCTAACCCAAACACTTGAGTAAATTGTGCTTACGAAACAAACATATACTACAGGGGTATTTTGTACATTATCGAATTCAACCTCAAATACTTAATGGAGTTTATTATTCTAGTTTTACAAATAAATAAACTAGGAGTTAAAATGCATTAGAATAACCGCTAACAGACTAGTTAATATTGAAAACACAACTTGAAATCAGGTCTTCATGACAAGAGGGTTTAGTAATTTTTGTATATCTTCAGCACCGGAAATTGTGTTCTGTATTTGCTGTACAAAGTAAAATACTTGATTAGACAGTAAACTACAGTTCTTAATTACTTTTTATCTGAACCAATTAGGTCAGGAGGCCAAAGAAATAAGTCTGATTTTAAGTAAGAGTGTACAATTTGTAAATGTTTTTTCACATCATTGTTATCAATTAACTATGTGAGTTTTGGTTTTCTAGCCCATTTTACAGATAAGATTGCATGGACAGAGACTTTAGCTGAATTACTTCAAATTTTACAGCTAGTGATTTTTATATAATATGGGATTTAGGCAGTATAGAATCTACTAAAAAATAATAATAATAATTAAAAATAAATTTAAAAACTCTAAATAGAACAAGGCAAAGAAAATAAGCTTTTTTTCCTTAATTCAACTTCTGCCACCCTCCTCGCCCCGCCAAATCTGAAATGACCAAAAAAAATATATAGATGTATAGAGAAAAAAACACTTGCTTTCATTTAGAAAACTAAGAGTGCCACAAATTGTGAGGAATGCCTACATTCAATGCGATCAAATTAAAGAAATCATTGTAGGCCAGTTCTCACATTTGCTTCCAAGAAAGAAGTCTAATGACTTGTCGTCTATGTTAAAGAGTAGAGATAATGCACTAATTATTTTCTAATTTGGAGACAGTAGAACTTTAGACAAGTTTCATTTGTAAGACATATAAGGACAAGTGTTGAATAGGTTTTGCCATTACAAAATGAGAACATTAACATTGAATTTTTCAAACTTAAATGTTTACTAGTAATTTTCATTAACATATGACACCTTAGGATAAGATAGAATAATAAAGATGACCTCCATTAATTCTCAGAAGATGTTTTATTAACGTGTGGTTTATTGTCAAATTTTTCTTACAATAGCTCCCTCTGCTCACTTATAAAGAGGGTTATAGTAGATAACGTGACTTGAGACTGCATTTATTAATACATATTAGAGGGAAAGGAAGACGATAATGTACCACTTATGTTCTTTTTCCTCTACTCTCACCCTCCACCATATTCTAATCTGTCTAGCTTCAAGCATTTTTCTAAGTTTATAATTGAATGGAAACTACCCAGAGGATTATAATGACTAACCATAAACACTTTTCTGTAGTAGTATATCATTAATTTGTAATGCACCACTCTTTATACTGCAGATGAGAGCTGAAATGCTACTCCACAGCTATGCTCTGATCTGCTTATTGACCAAGATTAAATGTGACATTGTCCTTCCAGTTCCCATTACAGTATCTTACACCATAACACCAAAGAGTTATGCAATGTATATAGTTTGAATTAATGTTGAATGTTAGGTAGTTTTTCTCTGTAAATTGGGTAAAGACATTCTAGAAAAAAATCTTTAAAATAGTTGAGAAAATAAGTTGTTAAATTAAAAATGAAATATTTCTCTAAAAAATTATATTTTAAAAGTGTTATTGTTACACAAGTACAGATGTAGGCATTTAAAATGTTAGAACTTAATAAAACTAAATGTTTCATAAGTCTGTTTATATTTAAAATATACTTTGCCCTTTCTATATTAGTAAAACATGCAGTTTCTATTATGTTTGTTCTGATTACCTTCCAAAGGTAGACATATTAATTTTGTAGCTTCCTAGGAATTATCCAATTAAACAAAAAACTTGAACAATAAAGAAGAAACGCAACTTTTTTTTTTTTAAGTTTATACAGGAAAAAAGTTTGCATACATATGTCTATCATTTTTGTGTTTCTGTTAAGAATCAGCACAGTTTGTATTAACGTGTGCTTTTACAGAATATGCTTTTTTCCTCAAAGCTAAGGGATGTGGGATAGAGATAAACAGATCTGGAAGATGATGACTGTATTATATAACTACGTTGACTATATTTCTCAAATAAGGTATAAAATTACCACTTGTGAACCTAAATGTTCTCTAAATTATTTCAAGGCAATGCAGTAATATCCTACGTTTTATTATGACTAGTCATCTTTCAACAAATTTGAACATTACCTAACCCATTTGCAGCCTCCTTCTATCTCTAAGATTGATTATGGCTGACATTCTCAGCAGTCAAAACATCTTGCAAATGACTTCCTATCCTGGAGAGCCCAACCAGAATGATGTTCACTTCACTGCCTGCCTAGTTTGTCTCCCATCTAGCCATTGAAGCATTTACAAGAACACTTTTATTAAATTTGTTCCAACATGTGTTCAATTAGATAAAATCTTCTTAAATATTGCACTAAATGTAAATTGGGAAAATACTAAATTGCCTCTTTATTTGTTAAGTGTATTCTCAAAGGTAGATGAAGCCATATTATATCATTGGTTTCAAGAAATAAAGTAAATAATGTTCTTTACTTTGGTTATGTTTATACATTAAGTTTTCATTTCTACATATATTGAAATCTATTAAATAAACTGAATATAAAGTGGTGCCGTGGGTGAAATGTCATACTTTATTTTCTATATATTAATTTTATGGAAGCATATAAAAATATGTTTTCCCATATAATATGAAGAATGGTGTGGGGGAGACAGCTAAGAATGAATTTAAAGACTATTTATTTTACTTATTCGATAAATAGAAAACTAGATAGCTCCTAGTTGTTTTGTCAAATAGAAAATATATTTAGTATCACATCTTTATTCCTTGGAAAACAGAGTTGAAATTCCAAATAACACATTATGCAGGTTATATGAAAACTATGTACTATGGATCAAATATATTTGCTTTTTTTGATAGTAAATATTAGTCAATGACAAATTCATTTAGAAACCATTTAGTATGAGTAATAACAAATCTAGAATTTCTGAAATAGTAAAATAAAAATGACCTAAAACATTGTCTGGTGAATTCATAATGTCTGTATATTGGGTGCGATAGAAAATCGCCCATGAGTCACTTATTTACTTTTGGTTTACTAAGCTGATTCTTGTCACTCTTCTAATATCACTGTGCACATGTATGCATCTAAATTACATATAGTGTTAGGTCTAGCCACTTCTGTACTTTTTAATGAAATATATTTTAACATTATTCCTTGCCACCCCAATATTGTATATTTATTATATATTATTTTGCTTCTGAGAATCTTAATTACTGATCTATGAGTCAAAGTTGAAACAATGGCTACACGTTTGTGGATTTTTTTTTAAGTTATCTGTAAATTTTGGTTATTCATTTTCTAAGGGGAATATTAGAGCCTCTATCTGATTTTTTAGAGTCTGTGACTCTAACATAAAGAATCAATCTTGTAAGTATTTTGTGATTGATACTTAAATCTCAAATAATTTTGAATGTATTATATACACTTTTAGGTCAGATATTATTTTATTCTATATATTTAAAAACTCTTTAATTTACTATCATGTTTCCTGTTTGCTCTTATTAATATAGCTTATCTTTATTCCAGCAATATAAACTTGTTTTGAAACAATTTACAAAAGACAATTGAATAGGATGAACTCCAAACAATGATAAGTTAAGGGTTTAAAGAAGAGAAATAACAAATGTCTTTTTACATTATTTAGGAGTCTCAAGTTCAGCTTAGAGGCTCCTAGAAACTAAAGAGAAAAAGTAGAACCAAGCTCTCTCTTGCACTAACTCTATGTAATTTCTTCCACTCCAATCACCATTGTGAAAAAGGATCTTGAAAGAACAGCAAAGCAAAACTTTTTCAGGATAAGAAGAGAGAGAAGAGGTTATTTTGCATATGAAAGAATGAGATATTGTGAAGGTAAGGAGGGAGAACACTGACAACTGAGAAAAGTTTGAGGAGAGAGATGTATGTGAGGAGGGTGGCCACAAGTATAAGGAACAAAATAGAGACCGATGATAAAAAATATCTTAAAGAAAGTTTTCTTATGTACTTTGCAATGCACTTGCCACCTTCTAAAGAAAGCTAACTTCCTGAGAATGCTTAGGGCTTTTAGAGATAGACTTTGAGGTGAAGTATGTGAAGTTAATTTAACAAACTAGCCAGCCGTTTGACTGGTGTGGTTCTAATCCCATGGTGTCCACCCTAAGCAAACCCAAATCAAGGCCTGTAAATGCCTCCAGGTCATAAAATCAAAACCTAAGCACAACAAACCTCAAGCTGCCAAATTGGCTTTAAAATGTAGCCAACCAATAATTTCCTTACTTTGCTTCCATATTTCCCTATAAAATCCTCTCCCCAAAATCCTACAGGTGGAGCCCTAACCACCTAACCACTTCTAGAGCTGCCTGATTCCTACCGATTTTTGCTCAAACTTTAAAAACTTAGTTTGGCTACATCAAAAAAAAAAAAAAAAAAAAAGTGATTGGCTATATCAAACTACCTTAAACTTAGAAATGGGTTTTCAGGAAGCAAATTCTTGGGTTAAAAGAAAAACACTGATAATCTGAGATATTTTATTTGTCAGCCTGTCAAACTTTCCGCTAGCTCTTTGATCCTGCTTTAAAGAGAAGACTTGCTGTTTCCTCCATTCAAATATATGTCCTTGGGAAATTTTTAATTAAATGAGCAATAAATGGGCAGTAGAAGAAATTTGAATCCAGTTAGTGACATGTCAGATAATAAGCCCTGGATATCCTAAAACTGCTTGCAAAAAAAATTCTTACTTATTTTGTAACTGTTATGTATTAGCATATGTGTACTTAAATCTTTGTATGTGCGAGTACATATTCAAAATAGATGGTTTTAGTATTTTTAATTTACTTATTTTTAAAAATAATATAAAATAATGAAAAAGCTTTAAAAAGCATTTTAAATGTTTTCTTGCATTTTCTTTCAGTATTTTTCTAAGTATCTGTATCTGGTAATGTTAGTTAGGTGGGCATGAGTGACAGGAGTGAAGGTATAGCTCTGTAACCATAGAAACCTCCCTTGAAGACCTTCCTTAAAAACCTTCCAGAAACACTTCCCATTTTATGGTTATGAATTACTCCTATATCCCAAGACACAAAGGTGATAAATGCTGCTGACTTAAACCAGGCACAAACACATGCACAGAAAGTACTACTTTAATCTGCCTGTAACCTCAGCCTCATTATACCATCATTATAATATCATGCCTATGTCTAGAAGTTCATAAATCTAATTATAACATACTGAATTCTATGTAAACACATACGCAGTTGGAAAAGTGTTAATGACAGTCAATTATCAGTTGAGATGACCTCAGATGAGGATCATCTAGTGCTGCCCTCGTACCCTCCCATCATGGCACAAATATAAACAGACCTTTCCATATCTGTGCTGTTACACCTCTTTGCTGGTAACCCAGTCCTTCTTCAGAGCATACTCTGTCTGTCTTTTGTCTTCTCACCTCCCAAATTCCACAAGGTTGCAGCCTTCCTTAGAATGGCCTGTCTCCTTCTAAAAATGTACTTTCAATAAATCTTATTTTTTTAAATCTTGCTGACCTGTAATTCTTTACTGCAGAAGAACTGAGGACCACCTCCATGTCACTGGGGCAACGCCGAATTTCACATCACCCCAAGGGTAACAGTAATACTTTTAGGTACACGTTCATATTCTTAAAATATAACATATGCAACTTTTCAAGTTATTATAAAATTTAATCAGTGTAGTACAAAATATTGTGTATTATTTTATACCATTATAAATGTCAGTCTAACTTGTTTCTTAGTTGATTGGTTCTTAGCCTGATATAAGAATAAATTTCTTTATTACTTATTTTATTGAATTCAGAATTTAAATATTGTTTCACTCACTGTTCAGCTATATATATTTTGGATAAATTGAAAATATTAACATTAATAGGAATGTGATTTTTAATATGGCAGCAAGTCTCCTGAAATTAACATCTTGAAGAGTTAGTAATTTATCTAATTAGCGAAATAAATATTTAATTTTTGTTCTTAAGTACCATTTTACATATCAATATCATATGCTTTATTATCATCTTATTAAACTCTGTCTGTAAATGTAATATTTTTATATAATTATGATTCTATAAAAGCATCCAACATTTTTAAGCACATACTTGTAACTTAGAAGATGTTAACTTGTAAACATATTTAAAGAAATAAAAACATTTGAAATAAAAGAAATTCATGTAATATATCTTTTTTCCACCTTGCAACAGCAATGCAACAATCCAGACATTTCTACTCATTGGTTTTTCTTATTAATATCTATATTAATTTAAGATAAAGACCTGCTATATATGGTTGATTCACTAGCCTTTGAATGATTTTTTCAATATTTATACTTTTGTTCTAAAATTATGTATAAAATTGAATTGAAAAATAAATTGGAACTATTACATAATTTCTATATTTTAGAGCATAAAATTCAGAAATGTTTTTCTTAAATAGTGTCTAAAGTAAGTCCAGTTTGGAGTAAATAATTAGCATTTGTAAATATTGATATAACACAAAAATTGCATTGTAAAATAGGCCTCACAAGAATTAGTTATAAAATTGAGATCAAGCTTCACTAATAAATTTAAAAACAGATATTTATAGGCATATGCAAAACATAGAGTAGTCTAGCACCACTACTAATAAATTACCCTACATCTTTCCTTACATCTTAGTATGTGCTTGGGCTCGAATTGAAATATGAGATTTTTAAGTGATATATGTTCTTATTACTTATTTAAAGAAAGGAAGAATTATCCAAAATATATAAAAAGCTCATATAATTCAACAACAAGAACAACAAAAAAACAATTCAGTTAAAAAAAAATGATCAGAGGACCTGAACAGGTACTTCTCCCAAGAAGACATACAAACAGCCAACAGACATATGAAAAGATGCTTAACTTCATTAGCTATGATGGAAATGCAAATCAAAACCACAATGAGATACTACTTCACACCTGGAAGAATGGTTATTATCAGTAACACAAGTAATGACAAGTGTTGGAGAGGGGAAAAAGGAACTCTTGCACACTGCTGGTGGAAATGTAAATTGATGCAGCCAATATGAAAACAGTATGGAGGTTCCTCAAAAAATTGAGAATAGAATTACCGTATGACCTAGCAATCCTTCTTCTGAGTATCTACCCCCTCAAATTTGAAAACACTTATCTGTAAATATATATGCACCCCGATATTCATTGCAGCATTATTCATGGTATCCAAGACATGGAAACAACCAAAGTGTCCTTGGATAGATGATTGGATAAGGAAGATGTGGTACATATATGCAATGAAATTTTACTTAGCAATAAGAAAAGATGAAACATTACCATTTGCAGCAACATGTATGGGTCTTGAGATTATCATGCTAAGCTGAATAATCAAACAGAAAAAGTTGAGAACCATATCATTTCACTTATATGTAGGGTATAAAACTGAAAGCAACAAATGAACAAGATTAGCAAACAGAAACTCATAGACACAGACAATAGTTTATTGGTTACCAGAGTGAAAGGGGGCAGTGGGGATGTAGTTAAGGGTAAAAGGGGTCAGATATATGGTGACAGAAGGCAATTTAACTTTGAGTGATAAACACACAATGCGATATACATATGACATATTATTGAATTGTACACTTGAAACCTATATAATTTTATTAACCAGTTACCCCAATAAATTTAATAAAAAAAGAATGTTATTTTGATCATGGAAATCTCCATTTTATTTTCATACTGTTATACATCTTGCTTGACATGTTGCAGAGAGTCATATGATTCAAATTCATAGATTCAGGTTTATTTACCTGAAGCAATTTAGATAAACTAGGTACCAGCAAAAGCATTCCACGGTCAAGGAGAGTCTGTCATTAATCTATCATTAGAAGATTTACAAGATAGTTGGCCTGACCTTTTTCCTTTACTTTTTAAAGAGTCTTCCAGAAAAAAAATTAAAAAGTTAAAAAAAATAGAATGGATTAAAGGTCTGCTGCTTGCTTTGCAAAGACCTATTATGTGTCAGGCATTTACTGGATCATAGTCTAAATTAATTCTTAAAACATCCCTATAAAATTTAACATTGCTTAAAATCTTATTTTTTTTTTTTAAATTAGCAAATTGAGGCTCAGGAATTATTAGAAATTTATTCAAGGACAAAAGTGAGATTGAGATATGGGACTCAGATATACATAATTGAGCAAAATTTCAAACATTTAAGAACATAGACAAAATCAAGTTCAGGAAGCATGTATGTTTTAGAGTAATGAATAATGTTTAGCCTTTGCTCTCTGAACACACTTGACATGTCCTCTTTAGGTGAGCTCAACAACAAAAAGAGGTAAAATGGATAAAAGTAGACATGGGAAATGAAGAAAATGGAGAAATCAAAGGGTATATGCAAGTCCCTATTTTGTCCTTTTATAAATTTTAGAATTAGAAACAATTTATAGGCAGTGTTTAATAATTAGCTCTACCTTCCTGAACCTTTGAAACATATTACAAAATTTATTGAAAGATTTTTATTTTAACATGAAATGATATTTTATTAAAATCTCTTGAAAGATATATTGTCTAGTTGTTACATTTTACCTTTACTATGTTTTTTATGTTGCTTTTTCTAAATAATATTAATTTCAATTAAATATATTATTTTCACACACTTATTGTAGATAGTTTTGAATCAATTCATTATAAAAGTGTTATATAACCAGTGCTCAAATCTCAGTTTATTTAAAAAATATAACTATAATTAATTCTTATTGACATGAAGAGGTAATAATAGAAAGTCAATGGTGAAAAAAAACTTCTTATAGCTTCTGAAAATAAATTCAAAATATCTTCTCAAGGTCATGCGTGTAGATTATGCCTAATGCCAATCAGTAATATCCCCAATGCACCAAACATTAAGCAAAAATCCTGGTGCCATATGGAAAGTTTGCATTTCGTGGGTCCAGAACAGCATGAGAAGATTTGTTTTATTTTGTTTTTTGTTTTTTTTTT
>JAQQSQ010000804.1:0-13732 GCA_028627145.1 Eidolon dupreanum
TTTTGCAATGCGCTTTGTTGATAAAAAACGGGCCCGTCTCAGTAGCCATGGCTGACTGGCCTGGGGAGAGTGTATAAATTGAAGATAACCACGCAAAGGCAGAGGGGCTTCCCAGGTGCCTTTTGCCTGTGCTGAAGGAACTCTGATCACTCTGGGTGAATGGATATAGGAAGGCCACTCCCCAGGGTGCCTGCTGGGCCACTAGGTGACTTCCCTCACTGCCTTCCATTCCAGCATATCTCCTTCCAGTTAGAGGCTCCACCTCCCAGTGGGAATGAAGCTTGTAGACATGTGTACACAGACGGGCATCTTTTCCCAAAACTGAGCCAGGATCCAGCCCCATCTTAAGTACCAAAATTTTATTATTGATCTTGCTTAGAAAAAGAAAAGAACTCGTGCTCATAAGTTCTGTTATTGTTAGAACGTTCCATGGCTTATGTCAATTGACTTCAGTAGATGGTAGGGTTTTTTCAAGAATTCTGCCCCCAGGGAATATTGGTAAATGTTTGTGGGGGGAAAATAGCCTTGCTAGTCCATCTTCTGGACTATCTTTCATTGATAAATTTCCTTCCAAATACTATCAGGCTTTGGAAAAGCTGGACTCCTTCCTCGTGTATGTATTGGGATTGGGGAGAAGACTGATTCTGCAAAAGAATTGGCGTTACCTAATCGGATATGGGCATCTGTGCACCAAACCTGTCCACTCAGTCTTTGATCCAACATTCACTTCCTGAAGCCTGCGAAGCCTGAGATATGTTGACGCCACACCAGTTACGGGCTGTATAGAAGCTAGTGGTTTCCCTGCCCCCAGAGCAAGCTCAGAGCACGGCGAGAATGGGAAGGAGGGTGGTAGAGCTAGGCTGGAATGACACCCAGAGTAAGTCACAGACGGGCAAAGGAGGTTAAACGAGCCATGGGACTCACAACCCCCCAGGTCAGGTTTTCGGTAAATGTCAGCAGGTAACAAAAGAAAGTACCAGATTCCAGGTTTAGAGAATGGCATACAAAAAGAGGAATGAAAGTAGCCTGGTGTGGTTGGAATAGAGAAGGAGAATGATGGCAGGCAGGCCTGGGCTGGAGCAAGGCTGTATGAAGACCCAGCAGTGGGGATGGGTAAACTGAAGTAGTTGTTCAAGGGTATGGTGACAACGGGCAGCCCCATTGGTTGACAATCCAACAGTCATCCCTGTCCTCCTTTCCTTATCACTGGCATTATAGAGCTGCCACATGATCTAGGCGAGTCCGAGAGAACCGTGGTTTTCCCATCCCATCGCCAGCAAGATCCTATCCAGTGAGGCATGCGTTATCCTGGAGGTCCACTGGAATGGATTCCTACGGCTCTTTATAAGAGATGTCACCAGAGGGACAGTCGCTCTTCCTGCCTTTTGATATTACATAGTCACACATCTTCTAGAACTGCTGTGGTTATCTTGGGACCCAAAGGGGAACTAGTGCAGAAAACCAAGCCAAGGATGGAAAAATAAACAAATGGAAAAACCTGATCTCTCGATGCCACTGAATCAAGCAAACCTAGAATGACTTCATCTCCATACTTATCAGTATGTAAGATAATAAAATTTCATTATCATGTAAGCCATTTTTAGTTCAACCCTCCATTATCGAGAGCCAAAATCATCCTCACTGATATGCAAAAGGAGGGAAGGATGAGATAGGTTCAGCTAGCCATGTCGATTCTGAGGTTCTTCGTGGTTAATGGCTGGGTCTCCATAGTGGGCAGTTATTAATGAAAGACTAGAGTCCAGAGAAAACAAATCTGAGAACATCTGTATAGAGGTGATATTTGAAACCACAGGTGATGAAGAGGTGATGCAGCCAACATGTTGCATTGAATTCCGCTTAGAGGACAGAGCAGTGTTGCTTAAAGCTGCAGAGGGGTCAAAGAGGAGCTGCCTGGCCCCAAATCCTTTGCCCTTTTGTTATACTGAATTGGGCCAGTTGCTTCCTTCCAGGGAACACAGGGTGGAGTGGAGCAGGGATTCCTAACTGGCTGCCCATGAGAGTTCCTGTGCAAATTTAAAATACACGGAGTACTCGACTCCGCCCCTTTGATATTCCTAGTCTGTTGGCCTGGGGTAAGGACTGTAAATCAGTATCCTTAAAAGCCACTGGCCTAGAGAATTGATTCCGGGGAGGCTCTGACTACACTGCATTGAAACTTTATCATGGTGCCCTCTGCATGTAAATTTCTCAGAGTTATTTGTGGAAGGGATAGAGGGAAGCAGAGAGGAAGAAAAGAAGGAGAGAGAGAAGGAAGCAGAAACGTCTGTGCTTTACTTCATCTGTTCCCACTCTGCCGTTGACTTAGGAGCCCATACGTGCTCGTCCCTGGGCCTTAACCTTAGATATACACTGTTTTTCCAGTCCCCAGTCCAATTTGTCTGGTCTTCTGAGAACAGATATTCTCTCACTTCCAATGCTCATTTCATTAGATGCTTCTCAGCTAATTCTCAGGAAGAATTTGGTATCTATCTTTAATGTCCTTTGACCAAACAGCTGGGGACAAACATGCTGGAAGACATTCTAAAGAAGGAATATCTAACATGCGGGTCAGGCGTCTGCAACTTGACACCAAATGCTCGCTCCTGCCCCGTGGCTGCGAGCCTGGAGTCACTGTGCATGAGGTCACCCTCTAGTGAGAGCACCCCTGTAAGTTCCTAGAGGGCCAGGATTGGACCGACATCCCTCACATATGTGCATGCATATGTGCAAATCGACATCTGTGACTTGAGCTAAATATTGTGTGAGCGTATATATGGTTGGACTCACCACAGTGTAAGATTCTGAGGGAGAGGTTGCCCCATATTCAAAGCATTCAGCAAGTTATAAACTATGTCCCAGCAAGTCAAAGGCTGAGTCACAGATGGGCAAAGGGAAAAGAGCAGGCTTTATAATCATTATTTCTATTAGTCACCATCATTGTCATTGTTATCATCATCATCATCACCATCATTATTATTGCTTTCACCTCCGAGCTGTCATCTGCATGAAAGGTCAACACCGAGGTGACCTTTGAGGGTGGGGGCTTCTCACTTGTTGTCCTTATTCTCAGAAAAAAAAAAAAAAAAAAAAAGGAAAAATAAATCTCTCTGCTTTGCTGTTGTCGAGCCCAAAAAGCGTGAGGAATCAGGGGTTGTACCTGTCCCCACCTTGCATGTCTGCCCAGTCCTATATATTTTGCATGCCTGCACAATGCATTTTATGAGGCATATAAAAGCCAAAGGGGAATTATCTCCTTCCCTTGTATGGCTGTCTCTTTTGGGGGGAGAGATAACAGAGACCTATTGCATTTTGCTGTTTGCTACTGGATGCTCTGCCATAAATTGAGAAAGGAAGCTCTTTCTGAAAAATGCTCTCTTTGACCCCATTGTCACTGGGAAACTGCAGTGAGAGAAATACCATTCTCCGTAGGATCTCAGTTCGGAGCGCAAGTCGGAGAGAAGTAGCGTGTTTTCCTCCTTGTCTTCTCACTCCCTTTCCTCTGTATTTGTTCAGAGGGAGCAGTGCAGATCTCTTGCTTAGAGGAGGGGCTGTCCAGTGGACATAAAGAACACAAGGAGCAGCACTGTGGCTTTTCTGATCCCCGTCCCCTGCCTGGGGCCAGGAGGTGCAGACCTGCACAGGAATGCATTCACTCAGCCCGAGCTGTGTGGCACATTATCAAATACACACCACCGAAATTTCATTATCGGCCTCCAATGCAGCCCAGTCCACGCCTGGGTGAGCCTAGAAATTAAAGTGCACTGTCACCTCTAAGAGCGTCGTTCCCACCGGTGTGGAAGGGGAGGGACCGCCAGGCCACTGGGTTATTGCGTGATCCGAGTGGAGAGCTTGTGCTGAGGCTGGTGGGAGGGCCGTCAGCAGTCCACCCATCCTACCCTCCGCCTACCTAATATTACAGGCTTTGTCTCTGGTAATGTCGTATGGGTGAATTTATCGATAGTTTCTCCTTCTAAAGGAAGTCACTCCGAACTGTTGAAGGACACCACATATTTGAAAGGAATGGGTGACTGCTGACAAAAACAATGCAGACAAACAAAAAATGAGGTAGAAAACAGTGAATTAGCATGGCGGTTTTGCTGAGACTGCTCTCATCCACTGAGGATCACGTCCACACCCGATGGACCACTGTAGTGTCAAAGAACGAAAGGGCAGGGGCTGGGGGGTAAAGGGGCTGCGGCCCTCCATGAACCAGCCAGAGCCAGAGGGCTGGGAAGGGACAAAGGCAAAAGAACCTGAGTCCTTTTCAAAATCCAAGTCTCATTGGGTCACTCATCTGCTTGTAACCTTCTGATGGTTTCCAACCACTTAGAATCAAACCTCAAACTCTCCATGACTTAGTTCCTGGTAACACCCTCATCCACTGCTTCCAGACTCGCTGGTCTCCTTGATGTAACTAGGACAAGAGCCCATCTTGAGGACTATGGCAGAGACAATGCTACATGCTTTCCACATAGCTTCCGTGGGCACACAAAAAGATGATTTTTCTCAATCTTGTGTCCATTAGACAGAAACCTGCCAAACCGTGTTGTGCAGAAGAAATGGAAGTAGAATTTATAAGCCTTTAGTTTTGACCCTTAAAAAAATCCCATACAACCCTCATTCCTAATAGCATCCTCAGAGGCAATAGGCCATGAGTAAAGGATTTAGACCCTCGAGTTACTGTTTAAAAGAGAGCTGTTGAGGAGGAGCATTCCACCTGCAAGAGACTCTGCTGTGGATGAGAGCTAGACCTTTGCTGTGCCGAGTCCATTCTCAGGGCGAACTTTTCAGGCTAATCCTGTCTTCCATGATGGCTTCTGGGCAAGAAGAATTCACACTACAAAGTACCGGAGCCTTCAGGAGAATGATGGGTCCTGGTTGATAAATTTCAGGCATGTGACAATCATAACACGATCAGATCCCGCAACATATGTTTCTAGATCTCTCATTCGTTCTACACCCAGTACTGATGCAGGAACCCTGGGGGACTCTGAGATGAGCCTATATGACGAAGGGTCTGCTCTCAGCTCTACTGGAGTATTAAGACTTAAACAGGTAAAACTTTAAGAGAAAAACACGAAATATATGTGATATGTTCTAAAATAGATAATCAATGCTATAGATGCCTAAGAAGAGTTTAGTTTTGACTGGGGAATCAGTGAGGGACTTATGGGAGATCGATAACTAAAGATGATCCATTAAACATGAGTAGGGTTCAGAGAGGCAAAGAGATCTCTGGGATCTTCTTACGAGATCAGACATATTTTGATTGATCTTGCTCCACTTTGTATGTGAGAAAGGGGATACCAAGAAGCTAGATACACTTGAAATTGTGTCTGTGACCTGGAGTTCTGAGGCTTCGTCCACTGTATTTTATGTAGGGGCTTTGGTCCTCTCTCGCTTGCTCCCAAGGGAAAAATCTCTCCCACTGAAGCCACAAACATTTTCTGCCCCAGCACTAAGCTTACAGCTGAGAACAGAATAAGACTCTTTTTCTCCAGCTCTGGGTGAAACCAAGAACAGAATTCACAGCGATTTGCCGGCTTCTTGGAATTGAGAAGAGGGGACTGCAGAATGGTTGGGTCTTAGACATGCCCTATTGTGGTCAGCACACCGCTCTCCGTACATCGGAAAGCAGGATGGGAAGGCTGGGCCTTGGCTGCTTGGTTGGTGATTACGAACACTGAGGTCAGAAACTCAGTGCCATGGAGGCCATCTCTCACTCTTGCCCACAAGCGCCTTGGAGGCACAAGTAGATCATAACGGGGAACGAGGTGTTTAATCCTTTATTTTGAGAATGCTGATTGAAGGCTTTAAATGCCTGGTATCGCATTAAGGTGAAATCCTCAAGGGGTGTCTCTATGTGTGATATTCACTCTTGCTTTTATCCATGAGTACTCTATATGAGGTTGTTTTAAGAAAGGAAAGAATGTAGTTCATCATATCGTTTCCATTTGATCAGGTTTTGTAATGAGATTTTGGTCATGGACTTTGTATTTCTACTAATGTTAACAGAAAAATACAGAGTTACACAAAGAGACATTGGTATATATACATAGATGATAGACAGATAGATGATAGATGATGATGACGATAGATAGATGATTGATAGATAGATAGATAGATAGATAGATAGATAGATAGATAGATAGATGATAGATAGATAGACAGACAAACAGATGGATAGATTATAGATGACTCCTAGCCATATTTATGCATTCAGCATCCCAACTCCATTTAATAGAAGCCAGTCTGTGCTCTCTGAGAAATTATGCATGCAGATACAAACCACTGCAGTGCATGCTGGAAAAATATCATGTCCCACCTGAATGCAGATGAAATCTGAAGTCCAAAGGAGCCCCAGTTGCCTGCATCCACAGAGGACAGACAGCCACCATTGCACCCTCAGGTGCAGAACTCTTGGTCAAAGATCTGAGTATTCTGAGCTTCTGAGAGGCAAAGGCTGCTGGAGGCCAGGATCTCATTAAACTGTTTCTACTTACAGAGCCTTAAAAAGCAGGACCCTGTGGCCTCCAACCCTGGAGGATGTCACGATTCCACGTGTTTATTGACAGAAGCCAAGTTTCTGTGCTGACACCTACTCTGGCTTCCTCAGATCTCTCAGCCAGTCTCCACCAGCCTGAAGGAAAACTGCTCAGTTCCCAGGCTCTGAGAATCCACACGGGATGACAAACACCTGAGGCTTTCTCAATGTTGGCTGGTGGTGCAGCCCTACTCCCTCTCACCTCCTGGAGCTGTGAGGATAATGAAGGAGAGGAGAAGGGCAGGAAGGGAAAAGTCCTCAGGCCAGCTGAGGAACTCATCCAGTGGCTGGAAAAGAAAAAAAAATGCTTTTGAAGAAGGAGGAATTATTCATGGACACCTGTCAGAGACTGGCATTCCCCTGGCTGAACTGGAGACTGAAGTTTACTGGGAGATAAATCAGCTCCTCCTGGACTTAATAACTCTTCCTTATAGATTTCTTCCCACTTGTAAATAAACCTCATTCCATATGGGTAACCTACTTGATCTGTAGCTCTGACATCGGGAGAGGTAGGCGCCAGCCACATTTTACAGAGGGCTTTTCTATGGTCAACCCCTCCAAGGAGATTCAGAGATCTCTCCTTTCCTGGAGTAAAGTCAGCCTCAGAGACGAAGGCTCCTTTCTACGATGTCCTCGCTGGGTGCATGAGGTCGAGATGGGAAAGGCCGCAGAGAGCGGATATTTCCTTTCAAAGAGCAGAGGGTGACCTTCAGGATTTGTCCAAGAGCACCAGAGCAGGAGGTCCAGATGCAAAGCGATTTGCTGTGGGATGTCAGGCTTGGGCAACACGTGCCTGGTGAGCTTTGCTGGCAGATTCAGGCTTGGGCAACACGTGCCTTTGCTGGCAGATTCATGAGGTTGCAGATTCCAAGAAGACGGACCAGCTCACCACAGCCAGGGCCCAGAGTTGCCCTGGAAAGCTGCTCCAGTTCCGGGGAGTCGGACTGGGGCGCCACTGATTCTCAGCATTTTGACTTGTAACATCACATCTAGGTTGGATTTTTGGAATCCAGCTCCTAAACTCCTCCGATGTGGCAAGATGGCAAAATCTAGTTTTTTAATTATGCATTTCGATATTCTCAGGGTTTTGTACATTCTCTGAAAGACCTCCATAAATATTCAAATTCTGATTTTAAAATGTAGTTGGAAAGGACATTAGCAACCACTCTCTCCAGTATCCTACTCAAGGACATGGACACTTCCAAAGCAGCCCTGTCAGATGGGCTCTCGAGCCCCATCCTCCTAGCATGGGAATTATAAAGGGATTTGGCTGTTATCCCTACTGCAATTCTCGAATTTTAAAATAAAATACAATCAGCTTCGTTTAAACAATATTTTGGAATTTTATTGTCATTGAGATCAGTGAACACTCTCTGGGAATTCAGACTTTTTAAGACAGACCGTATCCATAAAGTATTTAATGATATGGATTATGGGCCTTGCATCGTGCTAAGTAATGTAATCACAAAGGTCAAACAAGTGAAAATGTAAGACAAATCTTATAACCTTCTAAGATAAGACCACCAAAAGATAAAAATCTGTGTTCACCAAAACAAAACAAAACAAAACAAAACAAAAAGCAGCCTAACAATAAAAAACAAAGTATTGGCAAGGAAGGAAAGAAATTAAAACCCTCACATGTTGTTTGTAGGACTGTCAAACAGCAGCTTCTGGTGGTTCTTCAAGAAGTTATACATAGAATAGTATGATTCAACAATTCCACACCTAGGATATATCCAAAGAATTAAAAATAGGGACTCAAGTACATCCACATGCGTGTAAATAGCAGCACTATTCACAATAGCGAAAAGGTGGAGACAGCTCATATGTCCATCAACAGATGAATGGATAAACCATGTGATATATGTACAGTGAAATGTTTTTCAGTCCTAAAAAGGGGTGAAGTATTGATGCGCACTGTAACGTGCATGAACGGCAGAAACGTGATGCTAAGCGGAAGGAGCCAGACCCTGAAAGGTTACGTATCGTATGATTTCTTTTATGTGAAAGATCTAGAATACACAAATCCATAGAAACAGAAAGCAAATCACTAGTTGCCAGGGGCTGGGGAGGTGAGAAGGAGGAGCAATCGCTTGATAGATATGTAGCTTCCTTTTGGGGTGACGAAAATGTGGCTGGAGGCGGTGGTTGCACAACATGGTGAATGTACTACATGCCACTGGATTGTTTGCTTGAAAATGCTTAATTTTTTGTTTTATGAACTTCGCCTCAATAAATTTTTTTTTTTGAGATTCGTGTTCGAGTCTCATCTCTAAGACTAACACTTCATGTGTCTCTGAGCTATTCGCTTCATTTCTCTGGGCCTCCGTCTTCCCATCCACATGGGGCCCAGGTAACATTGATCTGCCTGTAGCCAGTTGGTAGTACCACGTCCAGAATCACAAGACCAAAATCTCAAAAGCATTTTTGGGTTCAAATGGTCACTAGAAACTGCATCTAAGAATTTCTCTCTCCAACTACCAAACGAAATAATTTTTAAGAAAAAAAATTCTTCTCCCCACACAAAAACATTACTAGCAGATATCAGACAAGGAAAAGACCCATAACTGGCTCACCACCTTTTTTTGTAAATAAAGTTTTATTGGCACACAAACACACCCATTTGCTGATGTGTTCTCTGAGGTTGCTTTCATGCTACAAATGGCAGAGTCAAGTAGGAGTAGTTACAACTATGGCTCTCAAGGCCTAAAATTTTACTATCTGGCCTTTTACATAAGTGTACCAACCCCTGTTATAGGATAATCTAAAAAGAAATTTTCAGTAAAACAAAAACTTGTGGGTAAGGTAATAAAACAACAAAATGACATCAAAAATGAGATTGAAGCACTAAGGAAAAGAAATAAACCGGAGGCCAAAAATATCTTTCGGAACCAAAAAATATATTTGAAAAACAAGGAACACAAAAGAAGCAGCTAGAAGCTGAATTTACTGCATAGAAAAGTAGCCTAAATGTTGTGATATAAAAGACCAAAAAATTAAATTCGATTTTAAAACAGACAGAGAGAGTACATGGGCAAATGTCACTTAAAAATCATAACTCTCACCTCTTAAAGTTTTAAATCTCCCTTTTTAAATGTAAAGGGACTCTTTTAAGAAAGGCCATCCCCTATGGTTACAACACAGTCATTTGAAGTTCAAAGATTCTTACAAATGAACACCAGCTTCTTTTTCTTCTGTTAAGTTCAAATAAAATTAAATTAATTAAATTTATCTTACAATAGGATCTATTATGTAACACTGTCCCCCAAAGGTATATTCCCCCTTCTATCTGGATAGTTGCAGAAAAAGATGTCCAGAATGAGGTTCACCTAGACTCATGATGATTATTTCTAGGTGGTAAGATTTAGGAGTAATTTTCACTGTTATCTTTGTATCTTCCTATATCTGTTCAAAAACTTATGTTATTGATTGATTGATTGATTGCAAAAAAAAAGAATAATTTTTCTTAAAAAAAAAAAGGAAGACTCAAGACAAATAGCTAAAGTATTACCTTTTAAGTGGAGGCATGTGGAAGATTATCACCTTCTTTCTCATAACTTTGTTTATTTTTAGATGTCTGTAATTTGTAACCAATCCTTTAAATATTATTTTTTATTGATTTGTTTTTTTTTTTGAAATTACCCATAGTACCTAACATAAGCAAGGCACATGGTCCACATTCATTAAAATTTTTATTGATATATTTTTGCTAAAATTTCTCAGGGTATGCTCACTAGTCTCAACGACAATAAGACTAACATATTCTTGATGCGAAGGTACACTTGATTTTTTTTTTAATATTTTATTAATTGAAGTTGAAATACAACCGAATCCCTTTGTAATAACAACAAAAGATTAAAACAGTTTAAATAGTTTAAGATGCCCCCAAGGCTTTGCCTTTTATAACAAACTAAAATATCCACGTCATTTCTGCCCTTTCTTTACTCCAGTTCCTCTCACCAGGACAGTAGCTACCCACCAAACATGCTCCCCCAAACCCTCAAAACCCTCTGGCTGAGTTAACCCAGGCTGTTCTGGTTTCTCTCAGTCCTTCCTCCAACTTCTCTGGAGCTACTTATTTCTCCTCTCTCTGGAGTAGCGCTCAGCCTTTTCGAATGAAAATGTCTTGAACTTTCTAGGCCTTGACATTCTTCTTTCTACCAGTTACCTAGATCGGCATAGCAGAAGGGCGCGCCTGGTGGCTCAGGAAAAGGAGACAACTGTGGACGCTCAGAAACAAGGACAAACTGATTCAGACACAGGCAACACCATGGCGGTTACCAGAAAGGAAAGTTGGGTGGAGGGAGAAGGAAGAGGGTAAGGACGGACAAATATATGGTGACAGAGGGGGAAGGTAGACTGGCTGGTGAGCAATCAGTGGCGTGTACGTGTGGATGTCGTATTATGAAGTTGTACACTTGAAACTTACATGTTATTACCCAATATTACTCCAATCAATTTAAGTTTTTAAAAAGGAAACAAGGGCAAAGGTCTCCAAGAGCTCTTCCTGCTCCAATTTCAGTTAGGACTGTGCTCTTCCCCAAGATTACAATTTATTGGCATTATTAAGAAACAATACAGGAAATATAAAATTCAGTCCTCAAATGTGTGTATTATTCATTCAATAAAGAAGAGTGAGTGATTGAGTGGGCTGGAATAATTGGGTAAGGTGAACCGGAGAAGTTGGGGCTTGTGCTGGACCCCAAAAGGTGAGACTTACTTAAATGAGAGGGAAAAGGAGGAAAAACATTCCCAGGGGAGAAATGCCATCTGCAAAGTACAGAGGTGGACAGGAGCACGCCAGTCTCTGGCCCCATGGGTAGGAACCACATGGTGGGCAGGGGGCACAGGAAAGGTGTTGAACTGGGTAGAGCAAGACAAAATCAAGAATCTAGTGTACATAATCCTAAGTGGTGCCATGATATTAATAATTTAGAAATATGCACTGCATTCAGCTACAGGCAATTTTCTGTAGGAGATCGTCGTTTTTTACTTTCCCTTCCGCCTTAGGGCCTCTAGCCATCTCATGGCTGTTGTATGAACCCCTGCCTCTCATCTTTTACTCCACCAAGGTAGGGAGAAGGATGGAGTGGAATGGGCAGGATGGGCATGGTTAATTCAAATAAGGAGACACTGGAGAGTGGAAGGAAAAAGTCACACAGGAAAAGGAGAAGAAAGAAGAGGGAAGAAATCCGCCCTTCTCTTTCTCAATCTTTCTCCACACCTCGGAGCTTCCATTTGCCGACAGAAGACTCCGACATCATCGAACAGTGCATATGGAGACGCAGTCCTCCATCCTGAAGCTGGCCACCCTCCAGGGCTCCGGGCTTGCCTAACTGGCTGCCTACTTTGGTAGCTTCCGTTGAATGTCTCATAGGATTACATGTCAAGCTCGGCATGGTCAAAATGGAGCCCATCTTCTTTCTCATCACCTGCTCCTGCTCTTGTATAATTTTCTCATCGCCATCCTATTTGGTCCCCTCTCTCTCTCTCTCTCTGTAAGTTCCACACCACGTGGCTGCCAGATTAGTTATGGTAATTCCACCTCCAGAGCATCTCTTGGTCCCATTCCATCTTTTCCATTCCCACTCTTATTGCCCATTTCGGTCCCTTGCTACTGGTATGACAGCTGTCTTTTAACTGTTTTCCCTCTATTCATCCTCATCTCTCCTGCCTTTACCACATCCCTGATGCCATGTCTAGGATTAGCTTTCTAATGCTGCAAGTATTATCACGGCATGTCTTTGCTTTAAAAATCTACATGCCTTCCCATTACCTGCAGCAGAATGCCCAGGTTCCTTGGTGTGCTATATCAGGTGCTCTGAATTCTGACTGTAGCCACTGTTTTGGCATCACCTCTCATTCCTCCTTCACATTTGCCCTGTTTAACAATTAACTTACTGCTTCCTCTCTTTCCTTAGCCTTTATTAGTAGTGTTACTATAGCTACAATGTGTGTACTGTCATTCCTATGTATTTCTCCCTACGAAGCTATTTCTTTTCCTCTCAGGCTCAGTTCAAACATCTCATCTTCCTTCGGACCATGCTGGATTCCCCACCTAGCATGTGCCTGGAACACAGAAAACCACAATGCATCTGGTGAGGAAGTGAGTGATTCAATCAATCAATGAACAAAGAGATGAATAAAAGATGGACTTCTTGCCTGTCTTTGAAATATTCTCTTGCATTCCAAGGCATTTTTTCTTGTCCAGGCTGAACTTCCCCAGAGACTGTCTGTTCTGTTCAATCCACAGCACCTACTAAAGTATGAATGATGCACCAGTTAAATCTAGGATTCGACTAGTTTTCGTTGTAAGCACCTCTGCTCAGGGTATGTAAAAGCAGCTGCAGGTTGGACTTCGGCACTGTGCTCTGAGCCTTCGTTTCGACATTCCAGGTATGAAGAAACACTAGCAAGTTCAAAGGCAAACCAAACATGAATGCAATATTTAGAGGGTGGCTCTAAGGCTTCGCTCTTGGACCAAAATACTTAGTGTACACGGCTCTCCACAGTGAGCAGGTGCTGAGAGGGGCTCCAGCACAGATGAGCTTTGTGGATTCTTCATCTTTCTGTTCCCTCTTATCTCACCTGATCTGTAGGCTTGGAACAATCACCTTAGGCCCCCTGCCCGAAATTCTCATACTAGAGATCCATTTCTTCACAGTGTTTTATACCTCAAGGGTGACAATTATGTCATTACTGCCGTACCCTGAAACAATCTTTACCTTGGAGGGCTGAGGATACCACAGCCTCTAGGGAAATAAACAGAATAAAAATGTTTAAATTTGGGCACAGAAGATATGAGCAGAGTACAGAGAATTCCTCCATAAGCCACTCTGGGAGCAACTGAGACAGGTGGCAGGAAGGCTCTAGGAAATGACAGCTGAAGGAACAGAAAGGGAGGTAAAAAAAAAATTGCTACAGAGGCTGATGAAGCAGGTATCATTTTTCTTAATTTCATAGATGGGGGAAGCTAGGCTCAATGAGTTCTGGTGACTTCCTCTGAGTTAACCAGCCGTTCCCTTGGCTAGTCCAGTCTTCTGACCCCTAGTTGAGATATCTCACGTCCACGCCACCATGCCTCCAAATGTGTCTTTTCAGTAGCAAAGGAAATCTAGCATCTAACTAGCTTTTTACAAGCAACGTTTATTAAGTCTGGGACCTAAGGGGGACCCCTGGGGACCTGGG
>JAQQSQ010000805.1:0-13732 GCA_028627145.1 Eidolon dupreanum
CAGGATGATAACCCCGGTCCTGGCTTCTACAACGTCATTCACCAGTCTCCAGTGTCCAACAGTGTCTCGTTGTCCAAGAAAGGGACATGCACTTTTCCCTCTATGGTGAGAACCCCTTCCCTTGACTGTGGGCATTAACTGATCAGTAATTTCTTTCATTCATTGTGTATCTTGGACATCTGGTCCCCTCTCTCCAAAGGCATATGGTTTTAATTAGGAGAATAACTGCCTCCTCAAATTTCATTCAGGTAATTTGAAGCCTGTGTCTTTAATTTTTTGCCCCCAATGCTACACATTGCCAGAGTGACAAGAGGAGCTAAACAAATATTCAGGACCTGATTTTCCAAAACCAATTTTGTCATCATGGAGTGGACTGAGCAAATGTCTTTCTGAGATTTTTGGGCATACCAGGAAAAAAAATCACTATTACACCCCTTACCCTGATATGATGTTTTATACTGTTTAGTCTAATTGAGTTATTCAAATTGTTGAGAAATATGATGAGACCAAAAAGAAAGCAGCCAGAGGGCCTGAAATTTAGTGATCTGCCCCCTTTTCTCCTTTCTCTTCTTTGTAAGATTTGAGTCTTTATCTTTGTTCAGGTCTCTGACAGTCAAGCAGCAGCAAGAAGTGTCAGCGTCCTGGACCAGGCTTGGGCAAGGATAGCCTTCATTTGAATATTTATACATCAGCAAGAAAAAATCGATACAGCAAGGGAATAGGGTCAGACTAGGGTAAGACTAGCTGAGGTAGGAAAGTGAAAAAGATAGCATTAACAAAACACAGATGCCGCCGGTCTCTTTAAAAGTTAGAATAATCTCTTGCAAAAATGTAATATGATGCCTGACAATAGAATCGATTTTTATTTTTTTTAAACCTCATAAAGAGACCATGTAAGACACATGGAATATGGACACTTATTGGAATTTGAGTTTGGTGGAGTCGAATACTCAGAAAGCAAACTAACTCCAGAGCCAGCTCTCCAATAGCAAACAAACAAACAAACAAACAAAAAACGAAAAAAAAAAAACGTGGAGACTGCACAGGCCCCCAGTGAGTTCACAGAATGACCACGCCTCTACCTCTTTTTCTGCCCCAACCCCTGTGAGGACACAGACTCAACAGCAATCAGAGAAAGAAGTGCCTGTCTCACGATGTCCTGGCGCAGGGAATGAGACTCAAGACCTAGTCCTGACTCAGCCGTGGATTCCCAATGTGACCTCGAGCACGTCACCCTTCTGTGTCCTGGTTGCCTCTTACAGTGCAGACTCCCTGGAGGCGCGGGCACATTAACGTTGCAATGAGTGAAAAACTCTTTGAAATTGCAGGGCATTATAAACATGTTAATTGTGATGATTGTTACCAATGAGTCACAAAACAATATTTCCTGCGACACCTAAGTTTTCTCTCTGAGAACGTCTTTGCCATATAGTGGCATTGCCCATTCCTACTTGGTGCCAAAGAAGGGGGCTAAATCAGAGCAAGTGCACGATGCTAGGCCCCACTTGCAATAATTTTGCAAATGACGAGGCTAGGCTGTCTGGAGAAGGGTCCCAAGGGAAGATCTGAATATTAACAGAATCTAATTGGATCTCTCAGGTCTTTAAAAACTTCAGGCCAAACCCAAAAGAAGGCCGATATTGAGTTGTTCAGGCTTCCTCTCCCCTCTTTGATGAATATGAGAATTTATGTTTCTGTTTATAAACATTTCAGTTTCTATACCCTTGGGCAGGAGTCTTCACTGGTTGATGAAGATGTCAGGAGGTTCCCACATCTTACCAGTTCCTTTCTGAAATGGTTGCAAATTTCATAGCTCTACCCTGCTGTCACTGACTTTCACGTTTAGCACCTTTTCCATTTCCGGATCTGAAGGCTCTGAGAGAATTAAAAGTAGCCCTCAGAGAAATGCCTTACTGACATTGGTGTGACCAGAAAGAGGGTGACTGTGGGTGAGGCTAAACAAAAAACTCTTCAGGTCTATAAATTTGAGGAACTTCCTGATGACTATTGAAACAGCTACACCCAACCCTTTGAGACCTGTCATCTCTCTAAGTCCAAATTATATAAAGAGTTTCATTAATGTATTCTAAACCTTTGTTCCAGAATTATTCACAGGAGTGACTAGTTAAATGAGGCAGGTGGGAGGAGACTTTGGTGGCCTTTCCGTGTTTTCATGGTGGCAGGAGTGGTTCTGGAAAAGTTAGTATGTGCTAGAGGGAGGTTTGTAAATGCCAGCATGTGGTCAGATTGGAGACCACAGGCCCGGTAATTAAAAGAAAGCCAAGGGGCGGAAAGGGTTGGTGAGTGAGTATAACTTCAATTATACCCGGAGACAAATTCTATTGCAATGCTTTATGAAACTTTGCCTCTAATTGGAATTTTTTAGAACAATTCTTCCCAAAATGTATGAATAGGTTTTCTAGGCCGAAAAGATTCTATGATCGAGTAAGTTTAAGAAAGGCCAGTTAAACAAAGTTAGAGAGGTTTTTTTTTTTTATTGCAGGCCTTCTCAGAGCATTTAATATGCCAATGTACATCATGAATCTTCAAAATAGGAACAAGGCTTGAGACTTTTCAAAATTATTTGACTCTGAAATTCTCTCCCTGCTGCCACTACCACCAATACAATCCTATCTTATAGAACTGATATGCCAAGGGACACACACTGGGAAATAGTGCTTTAGAAAAACATGCTTGCTCACTCTGTTGGATGACTCAAGATAGGTATGCTACAAATGGCACCACTGAGGAAAGTTTAAACTCACCTCCCTTCTTACATGGAAGTTAAAAAGAAAGAGCAAAGGTGTGCCTACACCATTGGGCAAAGGAGATATAGGTTAGTGATTCTGCTTGAACTAAAACCTCCCATCATCATTTATCATCTGCTCATCTTGTAAATGAAAACGTGTATTGCTGTTACTTCTCTCTACTCATTTCCTCTCAGAATTGGATGTCTGATCCATATCACTAGTGGAGGTAGACTGCCTGGGTGAGAATGTTGGTTCCACCACTTGACTAGTTGAGGAAGTTCGGTTCCCTCATCTATAAGGTGGGGATAATCATAATATCCGCTACTTAGGATTGTCACAAGGTTTAAATGCTACAACCCATGAAAAGTACTCAGTTAACTATTGTCCAAAATGTGCAGGCAAAGTGAGTACAAGGCTGGGGTAACTTTACTTCTGGGAACATTGATGAATCCTTACAATTTGGAGAAAGCAGAGTTGGGACTCAAACCCAGTTAGGAGTCTGAACACCTGACATTCTGGTCAAGAACGCTCCTACTTCTGGTGGTACATCCACCCACAAACTACGGTGGTCTATAAACCAGGTGTTGAGAACCACTGCCACAGGTATAGAGCGAGGAGTTGGATGGGGTGCTAATGCCTTCCCACAGCCTCACCCACTTTGTGTGTTTGTATAGTTATTGACCCTTATCAAGGTGAGAAAGATTTTAACTATAAAATAATGAGAAATATTTGGTTTTATCAGACTCCAATACTTGCCATGCTATCCTAGAGTAAAGTGATGTTATCATCTAGTTTCTATGGCTTTTGTCCCTTTTCATTTGGCAAACATTGATTCTATTTGTTGTTGTTTTTTTTTTTTCTTAAACTGAAAATAGTTTATCGTGCCTTCCTGAAAGGACTAGGATTGGTTCTGTTGAAACAGCAAAAATACTGTAGAGTTTTATGAAATGAGTAGGTGGTGGCTAGGAGGCATGGGTGGACAGCAAGCCCTTTGGAGTCTTGTCTCTTGAAGACGTTAGAAGCCAACTTGTTATTTAGGCCATTCAGATCATTTAACCTTGGAAAAAAGATGTGAGGTTTCATTCTGAGTAGAAGAAGAAAGTCTAAAGCTTCCCATCATATAAATTACCCAACAGCTGATGATGAGTCAAGTGTAAGTGGCCTGCAACAGGATTGGGTGGACATGCATTTATGGCAAAATTATTTTTGCCAAGTTTCTAAACGTAAGATGAGTAATTTGAGTTGGTTTACAGAGGTTAAAACAGGTCCGAACTTGTGTTTTCCAAGCACGGATCCTCAAAGTCTGAGGTCAGTTTATCGTCGTTACCCACTAAAGCTTCACCTTTTATGAAATGCTTCAGGCCTGGTGCTGGGCGCCATCTTTTTGACATCTGTCCTTCAGAGCCACGGATTATGTGACAATGCTGATTCCTTTGGCTTTCTCCTCACAGTGTGCCCGAATGGACACCATCATTTCTAAATATCCTGCAGCTAATGCATACACTCTCCCATCACGTTTTGTTTCAAAGAAAGACTTCAGTAATTCCTGTTCCAGCATGTTCCAGTTGCCAAGCTTTGCGAAAGTTCTCAAATTTGAAACTCCTGCACCAAACCATTATAATGTAAGAACATTGCATATGCTTGCTAAATATATATTGAATGAATGGTTTGCTAAAATGTAAGAAAAGAATGGGGGAGCTTTGGGAGCTAGCATCTTAAAGCAATTGGTAAACCACTTAGCATTTGTTGAGTACCCAATGGGTACTTGAGGCTGTGCAAGACTCTTACAGGGGATTTTCAGAACCCAGAGGAAAATGTGGGCAACACAGAAGCCACTATGGAGCAGCGGGAAGACCACTGCCCTGGAAAATACTTACCGTAGTCACTCCTATCATGTGACTTTTCTGGGACACTTCCCATCTGTAACAATGAATATATTATTTACCACTTTATCTGCAGACACTATTCATTTACTTTTTAGGTTCTTATGGAAAATAAATTTCTGTCTCGTCATAGCAGGAAATTTGTTTAACACAAGTACTCTGCCAATTATTACTTTGTAGTCACTGAGGCAGAATGATGTAATAAATGGTTAAGAGATGGAGCTAGGTTCAAATCTCTACTTTGCTACTTTCTAACTGTGTGGCTTTGGGTAAGTCCCTCAACCTTTCAGGACTTGGTTTATTCATCTGTAAAAAGGGGGGTACATATCTACTTCATAATGTGAGCATAAATATTAAATGAGGTAATTTACACTGAGCGCTTAGCACAACATCTGGCACACAAGGACTCCACAGTCCATGGAGATCTGCCTTTGGGGAGATGGCCTCACCTCTTGAGCCTCAGTTGTAAAACGGAATTAATTATACTTGCCCTACGGGGTTATTATAAGAAGCAAATGAGACAATGAATGTCAAAGCACTCTGAAACGCATAAGACATGAGTTGTATATAAGGTATTAATATTGTTTAGGCCATATTTCAAAATACTTTAGTCTCAGACAATTCATTTACATTTTATTTTTCTTTTAATATTCATAAGTAAAATATTTATTTTTCTGACTACAAACATCCAGCCCACCTTTTATGATTGATCCAATCAATTATAACGTGCTCAAAGCAATATAAGTGCCTTCCTGCTAGGCAGCACTGTCCAGTAGGAATGTAATGGGAGCCACAAATGTCATTTGAATTTTCCCAGTAGCCACATTTGGAAGTGAAAAGGAACAAGTGAAATGAATTTTAACAGTAGATTCTATTTAACTCAGTATATTCAAAATATTATTTCAACATCTAATCAATATAAAAGTTATTGATTAGATGTTTTACATTCTTTCCATTATACTAAGTCTTGAAAGCCCAGTGTATATTTTATATTTTCAGCACCTCTTAATTTGGACCAGCCATGTTTCTATGGCTACTGTATCAGACAGCACAGCTCTAATCCTCTCCTGGAGTAATCAGAGCCCGACATAATAGTGATGATGATAAAGCACTTTTCATGGCCCATGTGCTGTTCTAAGACTTATGTATTCATCTCATAGAACAGTCCCAAGAATCCCTGAAGTGGATTATCTTATTTTCATTTTATAGAAGAGGAAACTGATGCTCAGAGAGGTGAAAGGACTTGCCCAAAGTTACCCAGCTCGAAGGGACCCATTTGCTGGAGAGTGATGGGAGTCACTATGTCCCAGCCCCGCTGGGCTACCCTCTGTGGTTTCTGTGGTTACTCTGTGCCAGATCACTGATACAGCTTAGATTTCAGTGGGGAACTCAGGACAAGAACTAGTAAACAAACAAACAAAATAATTACAAACAGTGGCCGGCTTTGAGAGAGAAAAAAAAAACAGTTAAAGCCTGAGAGAGAGAATATGTGAGGGTGGGCAGTAATATGTATTTTACACTAGGTGGTCAGAAAAGGCTCTGAGGCTGAGACCCAAAGATTGAAGGGGAGCCAGAGTTTGGTGACTAGCATATGCAAAAGTCCTGGGACAGCCAACAGCTCAGCCCATGGGGAACTATAAGACAATAGCTAGAATAGATTTAGCTACAAGGAGAAGGGATGAGGGGGAGCCAGAGAGGGATTCAGGGGTCAGTTTGTCAGGGCCCAAAAGACCCCGGGAAGGAGTCTGAATTTTGTTCTCTGGGAAATCCTTGAGGGAGATGGGAGGTATGGGGTGATGTCATCTGATGTGCTTTTTGAAGAAGCTCCCTCCAGCAGGTGTATGGAGAATGGACTACGATGTGGACTAAGGGCGGATTTCAGAAAACCAGTTAAGAAGATTTTATGTTAACAGGAGGGAGGTCAAGGCCTGGTCCCAGAAAGTGATAATGAAGGCTCTTGGCCATTGCGCCTTTTCCATTCCTCAGAGGGATAGTTAGTGTTTCATGTGTCTGCTTCCCTAACCCACCCAGCTTCCCAGGTCAGATCTTTGTCCTTTTGCCAATAGATCAATTTTAGGAACGTTTTTTGTTCATTATTATTTTAATGTGGTTCTGCAAATAATACACTCTCATCATAAAACATATTCAAGCATGATAGAAACCGATGAACTAGAAAGCAGAAGTCCCTTATAAATCTGTTCCCCAAAGCAAAACACCATCAAAAACCAGCTGCAGTTTCTTTCATATTCTCTTCCTCCCTCAGTCCCTCCTGTGGTGGTAGGATTATGCTTTTTACTTAACTGTATCTTGGAATTGTTTTTTCCATGCAATACAATAAATTAGCTGCATCCTTTTTTAATCTGCCCGAGTTGACTGTTTTCCTTGACTAATGGTGAAACTTTCCAGTGACATACACTCAGTGTATTCAAAAATGTCCCCCTTTTCAGTTGCTTTTCTGTCTGGGTGAGGAATAAAGCTGCAGTAGTGTTTTGTCTACAGGAGGCCCCCCGACAACCCCCACCCGGACCTGGAGAACAATGGTTGAGTCAACTGGCGAGGGGCAGAAATGCGATAATCCTGTTAGGCACACCGAGCCTTGAGGTCTGCCCAGGCCTTTCTTTGCCTTTGCTCACCGTGATCCCCCACCTCTCAATCCTTTTCCTTGGTACTGTGTTATTACTTCCTCTCCGGCAACCTGGCTCCTCTCCCTGGGTCCAGTAATTAGCCTGTTCCATCTGATCTTTTTGTTTGCCCTCTCTGCATGCAGTCTAGCCATTAGGACCCTGGGAAAAGCTAAATTCCTCCGCCTTTGTCAACACAAAATCAAAATGCCATCTGCATTTCTCGAGACACATTTTTCTGACAAAGGAGTATCACAGAAAATCAAACCATCCTGGCCCCAGCAAATAGTTTCACTCGTTCGGTAAATATTCCCAGTCATCACAGGTACAATTTTTATTGCATCTTTTATCTAATGAACACAGGAGACTGACTGCAAATTGGCATTTAAAATATTTATGATTCACGTGTAACATAAGAATGATCTCAGGGTTCTTTTTTCCTCCTCTGTTATTTTTAGAGTTCTGAACGCACTGGACACTCTCAAATGTATATTGCATGGGTTGACCAGAACTCTTAATTTTGGTCAGTCCAGAAAAATCAAGACAAGAGAGTGCTTACAAATCTGGTCGTACTCTTAAATTACACAATTTCCTTATATGCCCTATATCCTGCATTTATAAAAAGGACTTTTTGAACAGTGAGAAATCAGGTGGAGATACGGAGATCTAAGTATTCCAAAAAGAATAAAAAACATAGGATAAAATAATGAAAATAATTTGCATGTGTGCCTTTGGTAAATGATTCCTATTGATGATTTCTGTTGACCTTTTGTCTCCTACCCCATCCCCACCAACACTGCAGGGATTATCTGAGCCGTTTTACAGATGAGAAAACTCAGATTCAGAGAAATTAAAGAACTTGTGCACAATCACATAGCCCACGTGCAGCACAGTGAGCCTAGAAGCCGAGTCTGTAGGCTGTCCCTCCCGGGCACTGTCCTCTGTGCCTAGTTAGGTCACCAGACACTTCCTGGAGACCCCAAACTCATAGACCACCCCAGCTGGGGTGATGGTGAAGACACAGTCAGTGTGACCTCTTCTGCTCACGTCAGTTCATATTCTGAGAAGGACAGGTTCAAATTTGATTTTTTTTTTTTTTATCCAAATGTGGCACTCGTCCAGGCACAATGACAAAGACAAAGAAAGGGAAGCCAAACGCTGGCTGATTTTCTCCCCCCCGCAGGCCTCCGTCTCTTACTGCAAGCAGAAAAACAACGTCTGTGCCCAAGCCGGGTTTATGTCCAAAACCCAGAGAGGATTGTTCACTATTGCTGAGAGAGGACCTGCTCCAGGTAAGCAGCTGCCTTGCACTGGCCTTGATTTAAGCATTCATGTAAGATCTCATCTAAGCGCAGCCATTCCTTCACGGGAGGTCCCAGGAGGGAGTTAGGCTTTGGGGAGGTGGGGGTGGAGGCAGGCGGTGAACAAAGAGGAGAGGGTGAAGAGAAGACTGGCTTTCCCCTCTTTGGGAGAAGAATGGCTGGCTCTGGAAATGTCCCCAAAGTGGCCTTATTGGCCTCCCCTTTCATGACCAGAAACACTTGCTCTGGGGATCCAGGTGGGGAAGTGGCTTCTCACATCGGAAGTGTGCACATTCATACACCCCAGGCGCCATCACAGGCCACTGGGGGCACACGACACACTGAGTGTCCTGATCCTTCGAGGTACAGCAGTAATATTTTTTTTCTCCTGTGCATAGAGGCGACTTCATTATCTAGTTACCAAACGTTGGAAAATAGCTCCGTTTACTGAGCGCCGACTCCCTGCTAAATATTTCCTGTGCAGTCCTCACAGGTCTGTTTTCACAGGTCCACACTGCTAGTGCTGTGTGTCAGGTGAGAAAATGGAGGCTCAGAGTTGACATGACTTGCTCAGAGTCACACGGCTTATAAATGGCAGACCAAAGCCCACAGGTGTCTGGCCGAGGAAACTGTTACCTGTCATTCCACTGTGACTTCTAAAGCTGCCAGGATTCAAGGGCTTGCAAGTGTTTTCCCCGCCTCCCTCTCATTCCAGACTTAGTGAAAACTTTCCACAGGGGTCTGGTGATGCAGCTGTCTACACTCCAGGAGCACTCATCCTATGAGACCTTCCCAAATGGGTCCCAAAGACCCCCCAAGGGAGCTGTGGGCCCCCAGAGCTCAAAAGAGGAGCAGGGTGGGTTTGGCTCTGCAGTCATGCCCCTGGGAGCGGGGTGTGGATAAAACTGCAACGTATGTCAGATTTCAACAAATCCAGATTAAAGTTGAGGAGATCAGTCTGAAGCTGGATAACAAAACCAGCCCTAATTGGGAGACTAAGCCCTGGCTAAAGCTCCCCTGCCTTGCCTCATCCATGGGCAAAGCCCCACCTTGTTTGTTTATACAGGAGAACAAAGCCAGCATCCCTGGGGTTTGGCCAGAGGCCCCGCAGGTGAGTCCTGGGATGCGGGCACCCTCGCAGCCAGCCAAATGCTCCCACTCCCTCCAGGAGAGTCCTGAGGGGCTGGCTCCCAGCCCCTTGTAACAAGAGCAGGAGGGGGAAGGGTGGGCACCAGTATCCGTTAAGCTCCTACTGCGTGCCAGAGGCTTAACATTCATTTTCTCATGGAATGCTCTCAAAATGCCACAGAACATTTGCCCAGCACTTTCTGTTCACACGCTCAGAAAGTGTGAGCTGTTATTATTTTATCCCCTTTTACAGATGAAAATGATTCATTGAAAGCGAATGACTAACTTACGGTCCCGTTGGATTTGAATCCAGGCCTGTTAGGCTCCATGCCTGGTGCTTCAGACACCTTCCCCGACTCCACTTGCCAGGGCCCAGAGCCTGGGCAATCTGCCAGAAACAAGCTGCTTTGACCTCTCGAATGTGACGCTGGGGTTTCCCCTTCCCCTTCTGTGCCAGGACGCCAGATGCTAGCCCGACTGGCATCCTGCTGTGTCCTGCTGAGGCTCTGAGTGCTCTGCCTCAGGGGCTGAGGGCCCGGGTCTGACCTGCCTTCCATTCTGAAAATGCTCACCTTTCCACATTTGCCAGTTGAATTTTCTAAAGTTTACATGTGCCAAGCGTATCACCAATGTTCTATTTTTTCCTTTTTTAAGAAAAGGTTATTAGAACCTGGGGAAATGCCTACGTTAATGTGTCACTTGAAGAACGTGGGTTACAGAATGGAATCCACAGAGAGAGCTCAACACCGTGAAACGGAGTCTGGCTACACTCAGGAAAAGATAGGACGTCGTCACCCCTAGGTCTCTCCGGCTCTGGGAACACAAATGCCTTTTTTTCTTTGCTTATACTTTTCAGCATTTTATAATCAAGCATTGCTTTAGCCATTTTTTTTTTGGTAGGGGTTAATATATACCATGAGAGAGGAAAAAAAGAAACAGAAAGATAATATGAGAGATAGGTAACAATATTATAAATGCTGCTAATTGGACATCAGCTTTTTTTTTTTTAACTTAACCGTATATTGGAAACATCTTTTTACATTATTAAAAATCCTCCTCGAACATAGTTTTTAAAACAGATGCGTAGTATTCCATTGTATGGCGGTACCATAAGTGAAGGAATAATGCCTTCTTGTTGGAAATTTAAGTTGTTTTAAACTGATCACTAATATAAATACAGTGGCAGCAAACATATTCGTGTAGCTCACAACTTGTGTGCAATCAAGATTGTTATATAAATTGCTTAAAGTGAAAGCGCTGAGTCAAAAGGTATGTAAAGTATTTAAGGTTTTTGCTATTTGTGACCAAATTGCTCTTCAGCACAGAGACACCTGAGGCACCTGTTTTCCCTTGCCATCGCTGGGTATGACCATTTAAATAAAATCTTGCCAATATGTACCATATTGTTCCTTTCAGTAATTTTGCAGCAGAAAATTAAATTTTATTTGAAACAAAATCAACTTTGAAATGTTTAGAAAATATGAAATACTTTTCCCTCCCATAATGCCACCATTAATATAACCAGTTCCACTTATATTTATTCAGATGTATCCATTTGTACATAGATGCTATCATGGAACATATTAACTTTCAGGCTTTATTTTACTTTTTTCATTTACCTTTATTTTCAAACATATGGTCACGTGGCCTTACGGTCTTCGTGTTTACCATTGTCTGGGCTGACATTCTACCATACTGGGCTATAGTTCTCATAGTTGTTCTGTAGTTCTGGGCTGTAGTTCTCATAACTATTCTTGGACATCTAGGCTATTCTTTCTCACATCGTAGCTGCTGCTGTGGTGTTCATCTTCATGCTGAGAGGTTTTCCATTATGTTAAATAATTTTCTTAATTTCTGAGTAATGGGAATCCTGGGTCAGTGTGCAGACATCTTCAAGGCTTTTACCTAGCACTGTTTCTTGCACCCCAAAACACCTCTACCCACTGACAGGGCTATTGACAATTTAGGGAAAAGCCCACTTCCTCTTCACCGCAGATCTCTCTCTCTTCTTCCTTGAAGCTTTGTGCACAGCCGTACTAATTTTATTCTGTCACAGTCTCTTGAGACAGGGTATAGTGGGAAAGTATGAGCTTTGGAGACTGATAGCCCTAGGTCCGCATAGTAGGTGCCCAATAAATATTTATTGGTTGCATAACAGTTATTAAACAGCTACTGTGTGCCAGGAACCTAAAATGTTACTCAACTATTATAACCACTCTATTGTTGAAAGAATTATTATTCTTTCTTTGTAGAGGAGGAAAGTGAGCAAATATTTAATACCTGAGCCTCAATTTCCTTGTATTTAGAAAGGAGGTGATGATAGTTATATTGTTGGGCACCTGGGAGGAGTAAATGAGCTAAGTATGTATGCATGTTGCATGTGTTCTCTAAATGGAGACCATTATTTTTAGTTATTCCAGGCTCCCCTTCCATTTTACCATTTTGGAGTGATAACACCTTATAGTCATTTAATGTATTCGTAAGCGTAAGGTACGACATTTTATTTCTTTGAGAAGAGTTTCTCATTCTGTTTTAATATTCCTTTCTATTTAGGGTACTATAATATCAATGAATCCCTTGTGAAGAAGTCGCCGAAAATATTAATGTCTTGTTTTAAATCAAAAACTGGCCGTGGATTGAAACTGACGTCAACAGGCCCAGGACCCGGTTATTACAATCCAAATGATCACATCAAAATTCCGAAAAAGACTCTTATCCCGTGAGTTCTAGTTATTCTGATCTTTCTTTTGACAGGTTGTTCTGGGCAGAACCCCAATGTGGTGTCACTGCTTGGTGAGACTCAGCATCAGGTCATTCTCCAGGGGTCCTTCCTGACACATAGTAGGTGTTCAATAAATACATATTGAATGCATAATATTTATTGCGCATCTACTATGTGCCAGGAGCTTATCATTTTATTCAGTTATCATAATAACACTGTTGGAAGAATTATTCTTACTTCATAGAGGAGGAAACTAGGCTTCAGTGAGGCTGAGAGATTTGCCTAAGTCCACACAGCTAATTTGAGATGCCCCTGGGATTCAGACTCAGGACTGTCTGGATCTTTCCATATCTCTCATGATGCTGTGCTTTACTCTCCTGGTGTTGACATTATTCTATTTTATAACATAAAATCTCCACTGGGGCGTCAGGACATACAGAGGCAGTGGGGCTCTCATAGTCTTGTACTGGTAAGTTAAAGCATAGACTGGGGAGTTGGTCAGACCTACTGGATTTGAACTTCAGCTCTGCTGTCTTCATGTTATGTGACCTGGGACACTGTCCTAACCCCTCTGAGCCTCTATGCCCTCATCTATAAAGTGGGGATAATTCATGCCTCGTAGTGTTGCATATGTATAGCAGGTGCAAATGGTAACTTAATATTAACACAAATTTAAAAAGTGAAGCCAGGGATTTATTTGTATTGCCATTTATAATATCTTGTACATCTCATGTTACTTTCACCTAAGACGCTAAAAAACTCACAGGGTTTATATTCTCTCAAATAGTTCTAGAACTTACTGAAGTTAAGTTCAGTCCTCTTGTCACCACCTAAGACCTCATCCTTGTAGAGTTCTCTCCAGGCAGGCCTGGCTACTGGGAGGGCTGACCAGTGGGGCTGAGACTGAGTGTAAAGCCATCTGGGCCCCTTTAGAGAGGTCAGGCAGGTGGCTGGCCTCATTCATAGTCACAGTGAGTGGAAAGTCTATACGACTCAGGAAGGCTGGCAACATTTGGCATACTCTGACCATCAGGCCAGGGCAGGAGACAGGATTTAGGGAGAAGAGCAATTCGCAAACCTGACAAGTTCAACTTAGGATCTGGAAAAGGGATTCAGACCTCAGGAGGGTACGTCCCTCCTGCCCTTTGGTTCTCGGGTCCTGCATGTCAACCCTTTCCAGGCTCCAGGGCTCAGGATTGAGGCTGGAAAGTCTCTAGAAACAGCCTCTCTCCAAATACCAGGAACTTCCTGCCTCTGTGTTGGCTTAGGGCACCACTGCACACCACCTTTCCCCTACTCGGCCAGCAAGTAGAGTGGGCAAAAGGGC
>JAQQSQ010000806.1:0-13728 GCA_028627145.1 Eidolon dupreanum
TCACTTTTTGTAACACCTAATGAATTAATGGTTCCAGTGTACGTTCACCAAAGTCAGATAATGAAAGAGAGCAAAAATCAGACATTATTTATCTAACAGAACCCCGAAACTCGCATTATGACATAGTCTTGCCAAAACATGAACTTAATTTTGATCAAGTTTCTAGCTCTAACTACTCATTTGAAGGAAATAAAGAGAACAGAGGGACACATTAAAAGACACCTTTGGGAATGAAGCAACAAAATCCAGACCGTGGGAAACTGCAGGAAAAACAACTTAATTTCTTCACCAACAGCAATAAATAAAACAAGAGATAGTGAAACAACCTATAGATGAAAGAAAATTTAAGAGACATATCAATCAACTATAAGAAGTTTGGACTCTGATTCACATCAAAAAATACTAGAAATTTATAACACTTAGGGAAATTAAAATACTGTATGGATATTTGGTGATAGTAAGAAATTACTGCTATTAATTAGGTATGATAATGACATTGTGATTATGACAAAGAAAGAATCCTAAACTTTTAAAGATAAATACTAAAATATCTGCACATGAAATAATATTTTACTTTGAATTTCTTCAAAATAATCCTGGCACTGGGAGGAAGTGGGCAGGAATAGAGGCCATATGTTCATCATTGTTCAGGCTGGTTGAAGATAAATTAATTTCATAAGCTATTCTCAATATTTTTGCATTTGTTTGTAATTGTCTATGATAAAAAATTCTTTTAAAAATTCTGCTCTTCATTTTATTTAAACTAAATGGTAAAAAAATGGGAAGAAACTCATTACATAATTTTATTTGTGATAATTTCATAATATATAACAACAAAAGAAATTAAGAGCTATGAAAAGGTGAAATAGACTCTGAAAATAAGTCTCCACTACTTGGAAATATGCCATTTTCTTCATTGTAAAGAGTGCAAAAAGACCCTAGAAAGAGCTCTGATACTTGTCCTTAAGGCTGATTTTCTCAAGGAAACAGAAGGTAAAGATATTAAATAAAACCCCAAAAACCTCTTCCGCAAACTTTAACATACCAAGCAGTAGCTTTTCCTCTTAAATACTTCAGCTTCCTTCATAAAACCTATCAATTTTATTTCCATTTATTAAATGTAGTTAATTCTAGACGCTATAAAATTTTCTGTCAAAACTACTTTATAACAATCTTAATTACCAATTTTACTCAAGAATGTGTTATTACTAAGGATGTCAGACATGATCCTCTACTGCATTTAATAAATGAACTGCTGTGCCTTCTACATTTTTAGTATGAAAGATATCTCTCATACAACTGGGATGGGAACACAGAAAGAACATTCTTAATCTCCACAGTAAAAACCATCCATTTTTAACAAAACAATGAATTATACAGTATTTTCTTTTTTCTGTCTCCTTAGTCCCATCCCAGAATTTCCTATTATATATAGATTATTGTTACAGTTATATATGACATATATTTTAAAATTTGAGAAAGATGGGCCATGAAATTATACTTAAATTCCTCTTCATTCTTCAACTTTAGCATAAACGACACCTAACGAAATTCAACAAATGGACTTTTATATTTACTTTGAGAATGCAAAGGATGTTTTCTTTACCTTAAGATTTGCACCCAAAGAAAGGAAACCTAGGAAATTCTGAAGTTGTATATTTTATAATAGAGGCTGGCCAAAAAGACTGATATGTTTTTCCCTCACAGCTACTTTATAGTACTACTCATGACATGAATACCTGGAAGAGGTATTCAGCTATCTCAGCCACAGAAAAATCAATAAATAAGAAATTCTATATGGAAAGGTATGACTCAAAGCATTTTTCCCCAGGTTAACATAACATATTAGATATAAGAGTAGAAATAAAAAGTTCTCATCAAAATGAAGCAAAATTTCGGCCCAACAACCACTTTGAGACTATATGCAAGTACAATTTTCAATATCCACTTAAAATTTAACCATTGTTCCAATAAAAGGTTTTTTAAAATTTAGTTCAGTATAAATCCTAAAAATAAACTTAGTACTCACATTAAGTCTCATGAAAAAAAAAATAAACAAAAGTAATATTAAAGAAAATAAGGCAGTTACTAAAAACACTATTTTTCTCCTGCCTCCATGAAATTCCCAAGGAAAGATTTTTTTTCTACATTTCTTAATGTACCTCATGAGGTCTTCAAGTTATTTTCCACGAAGTCCATATTTACAGATTTCCTCCCCCCTTTTCATCCTCAAAAATGACTAGATATTTTAAAATTTAGACCTCAACATAACAATTCAAAAGTGAGCATTTTGTATTATAGTTCCTTTGAGCTAATATAAAAATTTTCATCTATTTCTAATGAGAAAAAAAACTAATCATTTGTCATTTAGTAAGACCATAAAAGTTTTTTTCCTCAATGACAAGTAAAAAATAGAAATATTAAGTATGTGGGGAAGAAAAGACCAGAGGAGATGAGGGTCAGGTATCCCTCCCCTGTCATCATACGACTTCAACTAAAATAAACGAAGAAAACAGAGACAGATGCCAGCCTTTCTTCAGGGAATAATATTGAAAATTCTAAAGTCATACCAACAAATTCAGAAACTGATAGACTTCATACAAAAGAGGGCCATCAACATGACTATCAATGACCTAACAAAAAAAAAAGACATACTTAAAAATAAATCCAAGCTGTTAGTTCTTTTTTCTCACTGTGGGTATCTCATGGGTACACAGCTTAATTGAGCAGAGGCTGGGATCAATGTATAACATTATTTTTTCTTAAATTCCATTTAACTGAATTCCATGTGATCAACTCTTCCCATTCGTTTTTAAAATAAAAATCTGAAAAGCATCAGCATAAACTTTCTACATATCTTAAAAACTTATTGCTGTACTTGGCCAGTTTTCATAAAATCTATATCTTACATGAGAATATAAATAATTATTTATAGCATATGGTAAGAAGCATTTTTCTTTGAATATTACACTTCAGGTTAAAAAATGCCAACTGTTAACTGTGAACAGAGAAATGAGATACTGTGTTTAGATTATATTTACTTCTATGTACACTCTAATCCACAAAACATACATATGCATAAATTATAGAAACATTTAAATACATACATATAAGTATTAAATATTCTAAATAATTATTTCTAATACTTCATTCATCTTGAATAATATGAAAAGATACAGAGAGACTGAGTGGCACTATAGGTTCAGAGGACAAATAATTGCTGGGAAGATGTTTTCTTTTAAAGTTTTGCATAACTTTATTAATCATTCGGAGTGGAAAAGAATAGCAGCTACTGATCATCAAATGTGTCAGAGACCAGCATTGTATTCATGTTTCCCATATTTCTTGTCCTTCCAGCCATAGCATATGGCCTCCTCTGAGGTACAAATTAGAGGAAACCCCTTGCTCTACCATCAGTGATGAGCATGTGCTACTGAGTATGATTAGGACTCCCATCAGAAGGCCAGGGCACTGCAAGCCCTGTTACAGGAGCCCTCAAAGATTCGATTGAGCATGCGGGGCATTTCTCCCTGTCTCTATTCTTGCCTACCTATACTTATTCACAACCTATTTTTTGTTGATCAAAATCTGTTAGCACCATTCAACTTTAGACCTTTCTGTTATATCATAAATAATCCCTCTGACTTCCTCGGTCCTTCACTAAGATAATTTTTAAGATGATTTTTTAAATTAAAATGGTATTTATTATTGTTTCTTTTTACATTAACTCAGAGCCATGTTTTCTAACACCACTGGATGACAAGGCTACAGGTAACCAAGTGCTCTCAAAAAAGGTACCAAATCAGTGATTTGTTATCTGCCCCCTTCAGTTGCTACTCAGCTGGTATGCATTCAGTGAGGCTCACCTACTCTCTGTAGTACTTATGTTTTTCAGTCTGCTTGAAATTTCTTTACTCCTGGTTTTCACAATTCTATTCTGTTATTTATAGGCTCCACTTTTTCTCACTGTCCCTGAAATGTTAATGTTTATCAAAGTTCAATCATATCCTTTACACTCTTTTCTGTTAACTGTTTTTCTTGCAGGAGTTTACCCACCTCTGTGGTTCAACCTAAATATTCATGCCTCCCAAATCTATAGCTTGAATTTACATACTGCTCCTGATGTTCCGGTCAATATTACCAATTTTACATGGGCAAATTCTCCAAATGCCTCAAACTGAGTTGTTCAGATTATTCCTTCCCTCCTCCCCCACTTCTTTGTCCCAAATTCATAGTCCCCCAATTTATCCTGCTCTTCTTCATCCTCTAATTTTAATCAGAAGTAGTGGTACTCTATCTATCAAGAACTTGGAGATTTATCCTTGGTCCTTACTTCTGTGTCACTTCATACATCTAATAGGTCTCCCACATCTACAGTCTAGACAATATATATTTCCCTTCCCTTTTCTACATCTACTACCACTGTCTTAGGTTAACTCTACATCTGCTCTTACCTGTACTATTGCAGTAGCTTCCTCCCTTGTCTCCACAACTCCAATCCCATCTCCCTGAAATTTACTTCCGAATCAGTTCCAGAGTGAGCTTTCCAAAATCCAAAGCTAATAACATTTATCCTCCCAGGATTCTTCATCCATAGAAATCAGTTCAAAATTCCACGTGGCACTGTAGACTGTTCAGAATCTTTCCCTGACCACCGCTGCATATTTTTCTCTGACCTCTCCTTGTACACCTACATGTGGAGTCTTTATTCAGTCATAAATTGTGTTTCTTCAATGTACTATGCTATGTTTTTGCAACTACTGTTTCTCCTGTGTGTAATGTCTCCCCTTCCACCTCTCTGCATTCAGCAGGAACTGACAGCTTTACGACAAGCGTGAGAGTCAGAATTCAGTCCAGGAAGATGTATCCCACACTGACTCGATCCCACAGTCACTCTTTAGTTGCCCTTAGCCTGCTCTGGATTTGAACTACCCATATATCCTCCTGGCTTCTTTTAATATTTAGTCCTCTCTATATGGTTGGTTCCTTGCTTTAAAATTCTTCGGTCCATGATCTACCACTTCACCTCCTATGTCACAGCTTATTTATGTTATCTCTGGCCCAGTGCAAATAAACCGGTAATGTGCTCTCTCTGTCCTGGCTTTGGGATCCTTCCTCTGGAGTTTCTCTCATGGACACCATGTTACAGCCCAATGATTCCAGTCTAGATTTAGCCCCAGCCAGCTGGGTGATGGCTACATCTACTGGTAAAATCCTTCTCATCCTTTAGGTTTCAGTTCAAACATTATACTCCTTTGTGAGGCTTTCTCTGACCTTCTCAGTGTCATTAACTCTTAGGCTTCGAATAAATTTCATTATACAGCTTTCATATTGTTGCAATTAAGTGTTTATTTTTCTCCCTCATTAGTCAATAGCTCTCTAAAGAATGAATTTATTTTATATTAATACCAAATAATGTCAGGAATATAGTAGATGCTTAATGCTTAATCACATGACTGAAAAAAATCTTGTTCAATATCATTTTTGTACAGTGGATATTCCTTTAAGACTAAAGAAATTCATGTTACAATACTTTGGAAAACTCTCATATTTAATCTTTGAGACTAAGATTATGGTTCCCCAGGCATCTGGTTATTCTTTCCAGGTTCAGTTCACCTGTTTTTCTCTTAGTCCCTTTTGCTTTATCTTCTCGTTTCTATTTGCACTAAATAAATATTTATTGAGTGGATTAAAGAAAGTAAATAAATGACTGAATTGATTTAGTAATATAAATTAAATTACCTCATTCTATTTTTATTTTCTTATGAATAAACATGGATAATAAACTCAGTTGTTACGGAAGGTCTTCAGGATATTTACATGAAGCCTGAGGCTCCTCCTAATCCCACCCCCCACCCCAAATTCTGTAGAGATTTATTCCTTCTCAAGAGAAGTAAATGGGATTAAAGATGTTTAGACTAGAGTCTAATTTTCCTAAGGCACATATGTCCTTTTCAAGCTACAGCTTGTCTGTCCATAATATATATGGTGAATGATGTAGTGAAGTTTTTCTTTATCCCATATTCCTTTTTTAAAATTTATGCTTGTTTGCTTTTTAGAATATATGATTTTATAAAAGATTAGAGAAAACTGCATTAGAACCTAACATCAAACTTTTCATAGCAAGGTGGCTAAGAGCACAGGCCAAAAAGAGACAGACTTCCTAGCGTGTGAATTTCAGGCCACAACTCATGTGCTCTATGTGGCAGACACAGTCCCCACCTCCCCAGAAGCCATACCTCCTCCTCCATTTTCTTCATTAAGAAAATCTTATTCTGTTCACTTTCCTCTGAAGGTCTATTTCTAAGAGTGGCTATGTCCCACTCTTTCTCCAGGGAGCGAATCTTAATTGGATTAAGCCAATCAGGTGGTGGTTTTCTCTTTTCCTGGTGACTGGTTTAGGTCTCAGCATACGAAACAATTCTGGCCAATGAGACATCGGACTGCCCATGGAGTTTCTAGAAGGGATTCCTCTTTCTTAAAAAGAGAACTAAGAAGGGGGCTTTTACCTTTTTTTCCCTATCTGATGAGAAAGCTTTCTGCCTATGATACCTGAAAATATGGCAACTGTCTTAGAGAGTAGCTGGTCTGGGAGGACAAGACAATTTGCTAAAAATAGCAAAGTAAAAAGATGGAAGGAAAATTGGTCTTTGATGACATTGAGCTAATCGACCCTAGAGTAGCTCTACCTCTAGACTTCTAATAAGATAAGACAGTAAATGTCCTTATTGTTTTGTTTTCTTTTATTTGTCATCAAAAGCATACTAACTGAAATGCTGTGTGACCTTAAGAAAGTTTCTTAATTTCTCTGTGCTTGATTTTCCTCTTTTGTACAAGGTAAATAAATTAATAAATCCTCATTAGATTCTTGTCATTGTTACTATTAATGAATTTAATTATGAAATTTTAAGAACCGTTTCTTCCCTGATGCCTTGAAACTTACCTAAATGGATGAATAAATTATAAAAGCCAACATTTCTCTTTTGCTACACTGTCTATAAAAGAGTAAATTTTATTTTTTGTCCTGTGAATATCTCTTCTCAGTCTATATTAAATTTTTTAAGTAAAAGTAATAGACAAATATTTCCTTTTTAAGAAAGTTTATCCTCAAAAAAGAGAAAAATGAGTCATTCCAAAGAAAATAAATTTTATGTTTAATATAACCTGAAAAATTCATATCATTACAGAGCAGGAAAAAAGTGAATAAGTATATGATATAAACTACTCCATCACATTCCCACAAAGGTTTTTCTATTCTCTGTGTAGTGTTCTTTCTTACCCCAGATCTCTTAGAGCTGGAATCTTGCCAAGAATGTAAAAAGTCTGTTGAACTCTGAAGCAGTTTTACAAAATTGGCAAATGTCCACAAAGACTTGAAGAAGGACCACCAAATTCAGCTGAGCTTTGAACTAAAGACCCCCATACAGTCAAGTTAAAATCTGATTGATATGGGGAAAACCAAAATACTGACTCAGCAGTGGTGGCAGTACATAGGAGTTCTTCGATTTCTTTAGTGAGTGTAAAATAGGAAAGTCTTCTACACTAGAGAGAGGGAAAACAAACAACTGTTTTAGTAGCACTGGGGCAAATGTGAATAATCTCCTCTTCTGATGTATTTCCCTGATCTCTTAGGGGAAAAAATCTCAACAGCACAGGAAGAAAACTGCTTCTTTAACCCCCTGATGACAGAAACAAATTGTTTTGCAGCTCTGGGAAGAGATTTGTCACAAATGTGCAAACCAGATCCTGTATCCTGGACACTATGCAGAGCTGCAATAGAACATTTTTAGGAAATTTCAAAGTGATCCTCTAATAAAACAAAAATTTTTTTAACCACAAAGGTCTTGATGATTTAGATGTATGGATGTGTATATGTATGTTATCAAATGTAATTTTGTTTTTAGTTTAAGCATTATCATTAATTTGCTAAATTATCAAAGTATCCAGGGGACTTTATTTTTATAGCAATATGGTTTTTGCAAAGGCTCACTACATTGTTGCTTAATGAACAAGTTTAAAGTCAAACATATTTAAAACTAAATAGCTATTTATGGTAAATCGGGCAATAAAGAAGTATTGGTGATTGAGTTTAAATGCTATTTCCACAAGTGAAAATGTTTTTTCAATAACTTTTTATAAGCACTTAATATGCCTCCAAATAAATATACGCAATTCAAAAAGTATGGGCTTTAAATAATAGATAGACTATAAATCCTGGCTCTGCCACTTAGCAAAGAAGAAAGTGAGGAAATTAACATCTCTTAGTATCTAGTTCCTCAATTATATAATGAAGATGGTAAAAACCAACCTTAAAGGATCGGCAAAGCACTAATGACAAAACATACTAAGCACCTAGAAGTAGGTTTGGTATACAACAGATGACCAATAATCACCAATGTCCATCTCTCATAAAAATAACGGCAACAACCATAATAGTTCTATAATAAGATCCAAATACATTAAGAAGTGAAAAAGTCCTTCCTATAATATTTGTGAGTAACTTGGCATAACAGTAAGCTCTGCATACATTATCCAGGTAGAATGGAAAACTCAGAAGGAACACTCAGATAAGTTCCTACAACCAATGTTGCTATCAGTTCATTAAACATTACTGGCCATCTACTATGTGCTGACAACATACGGATAAAAAGCATAGCTTCTTTTTCATTATTATTTTTATTATTATTATTATTATTATTATATTATTATTATTTATGCCTACAGCACCTGGTCTTCCTAGGTGGTCTCCCATCCAAGTACTAACTAGGCTTGACCCTGCTTAGCTTCCGAGATCAGACATCAGGCTTGTTCAGGGTGGCATGGCCGAAGACCATGGACCATGGCTCCACTGGGGCATGAAGCCAGGACCTTCTGCATATAAAGCAGACGTGCTCACCACTACACTATGGAACCTCATCCAAAGAGCATAATTTCTAAAATCAATAGGCTCACAATTTAGGACAAATATTTACAAAACTGTATAATTGCAAAGGCAACAATTATGTGTAAGTATGAACGTACGATGTACAGTTAACCTAGACGTGGAGAGGGCAGAATTGAAAAAAGCTTCCCAACGGATATGATATCTGAGCTGAGTTTTGAAAGATAAGGAGTTACGCAAAGTAGAAGGTGATGGAAAATAGTCATCTAGTCTAAAGGAGCAGTGTGTGAAATCATGAAGATATAAGAAAGCAGTCTGTATCCTGGGAATCCAAAATGCTTCCGTAAGGCTGCAGCATAGGACTCAAATACCAAGAATATCAATATGACACAGGGAATTTGATTTTTGGCAGATACTAGAGTATGAGGTTGCCAATGCTAGATAATAGGGTGTGTTTTTTTATGCAAGGCGTGTGCAGTACTGGTAACAAATAAAAGTGACAATCTGGATGCTAAAGTTACTCTTGAATTTAAATTGTGGTAGTACTACATTATGAGGATCAAACAATTTTTTGGTCTTCTGAAGGATAGAATGACTATATATTTAAGGCATAAGTAAGTTGCTAGCATAGTAAATAACAGTTTTAATAAAGTATTTGTTGAGGCAAAATCAAACTGCAGTCAACTTAGACAGCTAGACTAGAACAGTAAGAAGCTGGATATTATTAAAAATTTATGAATACAGGCATCCAATGAAATACTTATAGATTAGAAACAAAATGCATTGAAACGGTTTTAGTTCAAAATCAAATTCACATGTTTAAATAAGAGTCAAAATGAGGTATAATATTCTTGCAATATTACTTAGAATCATGAAATTATATATATGTTAGAAGGATTTCTTATAAATCATTTCATCCAGTAGATTTTAAACAGCAACTAAAAGTATCCCCCTATTCTGACTTCTAGGAGATTTGCTTAGAAAGAAAGAAATCTTAACTAGAAAGAAAACTGATCTTATTTTTCTCCTTCCCATTTCAAGAGATTATTAGAGGTGACACCTTAAGCTAGAAAAAACTATAATTTCAAGACCATTTCAAGAGAGCCAGGAAGCAGTCATCAAGTGGCAGGTGATCCATAAGCTTCTTACTTTGAATAGAGCATGGTGACAGACCCGGTCCCTATGCAAGATTGATCTCTAAGTACAAAATGGTCATAGGAAGGTTGTGGGAATGAGAATCTGCAAGTTCAGTTATATTTAGAGAATGACATTTGTTTTATATAGATCTTTACTGCTCTTCAATAAAAACCACTTTTATATTTGGGGAGGGTGTCTGTGTGTGTGAATGTGGATGGGTTCATGTGTGTGTTTAATCCAATAGTTGTTCACTTGACTATCGTGAAGAATAAAGGGGCAGAGCAATACTTTGTATTAGCAGAAAGACCTAAAAAACATCCAAAATTGAAGTAGAAAAGCCCACCTAGACCCTTCTGCTAGAGAGAGCTTCATCACTTCATATCATATTCCCTCTCTTGTGCTAAACAGAATTATTTCAGGCTCCTATAGAATTCATGCATTTCAAAGACTTTCTTGTGTAGAAAGGAAGATAAATTCCAAGGGGACCAAACCCTACGGGGTGGGGTTGGGTGGAGGTAGGTAGAGAGTCAAGCTGTAGGTTTTTGAAGAGTTCTACCAAATGTCAAAGGGCAGGCATTGAGTCACAGAGCAAAGCTGGAAAATGAAGAAGGTAGGGCTTAAATTTCTTAGCTCTATTCATCTGAAGTAGGACAGTCATAACATCAATTTTATAACTACTTTTGTCTATGTTCTAATTTCCCTCAATCATCCCCATTCCATGGGTAAAGTTGATGAAAACTGTAAAATCAGTGTGGAGATATGAGGGGGGTCCAGCAGGAAGAAAGTTACAAGGCAATAAAAAGAATTGTGGCTTTTTGTTACATAATCCCTCTCCTGAAGCCAGAGTAAGGGTAGTTACATTAAGCAGTCAATAGTTTGAGAATTCTAGCTTCTAATATATCAGTATAAAAGTAGTCCTAGCAGCATTTAGATTTGCAAAAAGAGCATGAGATACGAAGAACAAGATGATATCTCAACAGTGCACATGAAATACCTTCTCTGCTTACCATGTATCTTAGAGAAGGTGACCTTTGGGTTACATATAAAACTGATAAGGAATAGCAGCCTTGATTAAAGTTGGGACAAATAGGGGATAAATAGAGATGAATTAGACATAATCTGTACTTTCAAGAAACAGAAGTAACTTCCAGTTTCCAGTACAGCATAAAAAAAAAAAAAGCTTATAAATCACTACTCTGTCCAAATAACACGTAAAAAGTTGAACAAATCGAAAAATCAATAACTCTTCTTAAATCTTTCAGAGAAGTGAAGTCACAGGACAAACTGCTGCCCCCAAAATTAGAAAAATAGAAGGCAGATACAGAGAATCTTTCACAACTTATTGGAGCAGAAACCCACAAGCAGAAACTACCACCTGAACTAGTGCTGGAGGAGGGAAGTCTAAAACTGATGAATTGCTGGAGACTTCATGTGAGTAAGTCTTAGAGTTAGAGAGTCCAGGGGACTTCAGTCCTATGGGGGCCCCCACATTTCTGTGAGTTTTATCTCCAGGTCCTCATAGTGAATATCAGAGGAAAATCCCTTCACGCTTACAGAAGAGGAAGAGGAAAAGGAACCATACTGAAATACAGCAGAACATTCTGTCCTTAAAAAGGCGTACTCTGAGGAGAAACAGTTTTACCACATCAAAACCACTGGGATTATACCAGAATCTAAGTGACCTAGGAGAGGGAAAATACCCAACTCCATTTCCCTCTAACTATCCTGTCCCACCTAAGAGTGGGGAAAAAACTGAGAAACACTGGTGAAATTCACAGTCCAAGGGCCTTGGTTCATTAAAAGACTGAGACCCAATCACAGAAGGCAAAAAAACACACAGCTTGAGGAGAATGAACAAGCATCAGAGCCATAGTCAGATATGGCAGAAATGTCAGAATTATCAGACCAGGAATTTTTTAAAAACTATGGCTAATATGCTAAGAATTTTAATAGAAAAAGTACACAGCAATGCAAGAACAAATGAATAATGTAAACAGAGAGAAGAAAATTCTAATAAAGAATAAAAATGCTAGAGATCAAAAATGCTGTAACAGAAATGAAAAATGCCTTTGATGGGCTCATTAGTAGACTGTGCAAGGCTCAGGGAAAAAAACTCTGACCTTGAGAATATGACAATAAAAATTTCAAAAACTGAAAAGCAAAATACAAAAAGAAAAAAAAATAACAAATCAGAATATCCCAGAACAATGGGAAATAATAAAAGGTATAGCTTATGCCTAATGGGAATTCTAGGAGAAGAGGGAAGGAAAATCAGTATTTAAAGCAATAAAGTAATAAACTACAGATTCAGGAAGCTGGAAGAACACCAAATAGATAAATGAAACAAACAAACAACAACAAAACTACACCTAGGCATATCATATTCAATTTCAGAAAATCAAATATAAAGAAGAAATCTTGAAAAAGCCAGGAGGTGAGGGTGAGGGAAATACTTTACATATAGAGGGGCAAAGATAAAAATTACATCCAACTTCGCAGAAACCATGCAAGAAAAGAGTGGAGTGAAATATTTAAGGTGTCAAGAATTCTGTACTCTGCAAAATTATCCTTCAAATTGTATCCACCAACCAAGAATTCTGTACCTTGTGGTGATAGAGAAATAAAAATATCTCAGACAAGAAAAAATTAAGAAAATTTGTTGCCAGTAGACCTGCCTTGCAAGAAATGGTAAAAGAAGCTTTACAGAGAGAATAAAATTAACTATTTCAGAAACTTGGACCCACATAGAGAAAGAGCATCAGAGAAGGAATAAGTGAAAGTAAATTTAAACATTTATTTTTCTTATTCTTAATGTAACAGATACAGCTTATTCTAAGTAATAACAACGTTGCATCCAATTATATGTTATTGCATGTGTGTGTATGTGTGTGTGTGTGTGTGTGTGTGTGTGTATGCTTATATATAAGTGAAATAAATGAAGGCAAGGACACAGGGGAAGGGAGAAATTAGGATTATTTTGTTATTATGAAGTACTCATCCTACTCATGAAGTGAGATACTATTAGTTGAAAGTGGACTTACATAGTTGTGAATATATATTGTGAACTCCAGGGAAACCACTAAAACAGGTTTAAAAAGAAGTATAGTTGATATACTAAGAAAGGAGAGAAAATGGAATGATAAAAATAAAAACAAAAAAAACAAGGGGAACAAATATTGTGTATATTAATCAAACTATAGCACTTTAAATTTTGATGGTATCAAAACAATTAAAAGACAGAGATTGGATCATAAACAGAATGGATTATAAAATAAAACTCAACAATATATTGTCTATAAGAAACCACTTTTAACAGATTAAAAAGTATGTGAATAGAGAAAGATATACCTTGTTAACATTAATCAAAAGAAAACTGGAGTAGGTATGTTAATTTCAGCAGAGCAGACTTCAGAAAAAGGAATATTATCAAGGATAAAGAAGACTATTACACAATGACAAAGGGGTAAATACTCCAAGAAAACATAATAATCCTTAATGAGTATACACCTAACAAAAGGACATTAACTCATATGAGGCAAAAACATAGAACTGCAAGGAGAAATAGATAAATCCACTATTATAATTAGACACTTCAACATTTCTCCATCAGAACTGAACAGATAGAACAGGAAAAAGACCAATAAGGACACAGTTGAATTTAACATCACTGTCAATCACCTGGATATAACTGGCATCTATAGACTACTTTA
>JAQQSQ010000807.1:0-13728 GCA_028627145.1 Eidolon dupreanum
AGGATCTTAATGTGAGTGTGGGGAGTTCAAAGAAGATGAGCAGGTCAGAAGTGGGGCAAAGTTACCAGGAACACGCAGGATTTAGAGGAAATGCACTTCAGCTAGAAATTGTTGGTGTTGGCTTTAAAAATGATCAGTAAAGGGTCAGTTACATTGTAACCTTTTAAAAATGGGCATATGATACCAACACAAAACAATGTATGAATACACATGATTATGATTGTATGCATAATAAAACAATGGTTCCTAAATTAACATTTAATGAAAATACTCAATGATAATTTCCTTTGTGAAGAAAATATTTAATTGTGAAAAATTAACCTCATTGGAAAATATAAAAAGGAATCTGATAAACTTACATATAATATCACCTGAAATTAATAAGTGTTAACATTTTACAGCATCTGTTTCAGATTAGTTTTTAAGAAAACTCGACAGTGTGCCTATGTTTATTTTGCTATTCCTTTTCCTTCTTTTCTAGAGGTAACTTCTATCATGAAGTTTATTTATTTTTTATATTTATGCTATGTGTTCATTTTAATATAGATATAAATCTATGGAAGCATGTGGTACTATTTTTTGAGTTTTAAAATTTTATTTAAATTTTATATTATTATCAAAATCATGTTTTCTTTATCTGCCAATGTAAAACTAATTTTTTTCATTATATTTGAGAGCTCCATTCCATCACATGACTATATCATGATTTAATTATTTATTTAGCTGTTGGTAACATTTTGGTTACTTTCAGTTTTTAAAATTCAAACAATGTCATAATCAAATTTGCGAATACATCTTCTTGAACACATGTGCAAAAATTTCTCAAGAGTACATACTTAGAAGAGAAATTACTGAGTTGTGAGGTATGGCTATTTTCTATTTCCTTATTAATTACTGCAAAATTGCTCTTTAAAGATGTTGTATCAATTTCCACTTGAACCAGCAAAGTTTGGAAATATCCATTCACCTATACCCTTGTCTACACTTGGATTGTCAGACTAATAAATGTGCCAATTTGATATGTAAGAAATTATATCTCACTTTTAATTTGCATTTCCTTGAATATCAGTGAAGTTCAACTTCTTATCAATTGTTTATTGACAATTCTTGCATCATCTTTTGTGAATTTCCAGCTCATTTTATTTACCCATCAATCATTTTTCTCCTTCTGATTACTATATTATATATCTTTATATATTATATTACATATACTATATGTTATATATACACATATATGTTCTAGATATTTTTTTTGCTATATGCATTTCAAATATTTTTAGTGCTTAGTTTTAGTTTTGTTTTTGGTATTTGGAAGATTTTCAAAATGATATAATTGAACTGATCACATTTTTCTGTTTAAAATTTTTGCCATCGTGTCTGATTTATTTATTAGTAAAATATTTTAATCTTTAATAGAATCCATGGAAGTAGCTCAGACTATTATTTCATGGGTAGAACTAGCTCAGCAATAAAGATAGAATGCTCAAAATTATATGACCAGACTCAGAATGATCATTTTCCAAATAGGGTATTATCAATCATATGAGAAATATATTATAGATTATGAAATACTGCTAAGTAGGCAGGACTATAAAAGCTGAAAAGAATAAATATTTCCTATTCACTTTGCCTTGTACATGTTTTGTGTATAGTATAAGTTTGATTGATGAACTTTAAAGTTGTTACAGGAAATGTTTGGAGCAGATGCAGAAAACAAAATCAATAGTGTCTAAGTAGACCAAGTTCATATGAGCGGATTTATTATCTTGAACTTTCACTCCAAATGCCCTGTCTAATTTTGTTATAATAAAAGTCAAAAATACTTATTATAAAGCAACAGAGAACAGATAACTCTGATGTGGCAACATTAAAATCTCAGGGCTTGGGTATAATTTGTGAGCACAGCATTATTTTTTGTTTCTTTCAGAAATGAGTCTTTACCCATATGAAAATCATTTCTTTGTTTTCTCTACCCCACTGCCTTGAGGACACAGTACAACAGAATTCTGCACAATTTTCACAGTAATTTGTTTGTTAACCATTCTTGCCTCATCTTTTATGAATTTCCAGCTCATTTTATTTTCCCATCAAAGATAAATTATTTTTAGTTCTGAAAGAATTCAGGAGTAGATTTTGTTAACTTGCATATCTTAGAGTTATGTTTATCTGAGGTCCATGTATGGAGAGATTTGTTAAAGGTAATATGATATTATAGAGCTCTCTGACTCATATGACTTGTTTTCTATGAACATAAATAACTTTGTTTATACATATATTTAAACACATTTTTTTTTAAAAAAGAACTTGTTTGTCTTTACTCCATTAGTGGTTTTGTCAGTTTCATGACTTAAAACTATTATTTGGTATGATTGCCTCAAATTTATTTCTCCAGCTTCATTGAAATGATTAATTCAGAAGTAATATCTCCACTTGTATTTTAAACAAGCTTCTCAAAGTTAGTATTTCTAAAACTGAGTTTCTGACTCATCCTACCCCATCTTCAAACCTGCAGCTCCCATAATCTTTCCTGCCTCAGCAGTAGTAATTTTATTCTCTTAGTTGTCCAAGTAAAATGTGGCAACATTCTTTCCCTCATCCTTTCTTATACCATACTCCCATCTCTAAGAAAAGTCCTATCACTTCTGGCATTAAATGTCTAGAAGCAAACACTTTTCATCATGTTTCCTGGTACCATCCTGGCCCAAACAATCATCAGATAACCAGTCTATGACTTACTGCTATAATTTCCTAACTATATGTGGAGTTTAATAATGTTTTTGGAGGTCAGGATTTAAAGTAATGCTGAACAGAGGTGCTAAATTGTTTGGACATCATGTCCATTTCACATTCAGAAAAGTATGTTGGTCAAGGAAGCAATTTAAATGTTATGGTTAAGTTTATGTGTCAACTCTACTTGGCCACGGGTACCCAGATTTTTGGTTAAACATTATTCTGGATGTGTCTGTGGGAGTTTTTTTTTTTTTTAATGAGTTTAGCATTTGAATTAGTAGACTAAGTAAAGCAGATTGCCCTCTCTAATGTGGGTGGACCCCATCCTATCCGTTGAAGGCCTGAATAGAACACATGTTGTGTAAGGAGAATTTACTCTCTTTGTCTGACTGTTTTTGAGCTAAAACATTGGTTGTTCTGTCTTTGGACTTGGACTCAGAGTAGAACTTACACCATTGACTCCCCTGGTTCCCAGGCCTTTGGACTTAGACTGGAACTCTACCATTTGGCTTTTCTGAATCTCCAGCTTGTCATCTGCAGATCTTGAGACTTCTCAACCTCCACGACCATGTGAGCCAGTTCCTCATAATAAATTAATCTCTCTCTCTCTCAGGGGAAATATTTCTGTTCAATGTGAGAAAAATATCCTTTAGAATAAGAATGTTTTCATTTTAAAAAGAGACTTTTAATGAAGTTGTGAGCAACTTGTAACTAAAAGATTTTAAGTTAAAATGGTGCTAATCTGTTTTAGAGGGTTATGATAAATGGGGTTCTATATATGTCTATCTAATGCATAGTTGAAGAAACAGTGATATTAAATTATATTCTTTCTCTCTTTGGAATATGTACTAAAAATAAAATACCCAAATGAGCACACGAAAAGAGACAGCATAGTGTTGGGCACATAACAGATAGCCAATGAATCGATGTAGAATTAATAGATTACCAATTGTAATATGTTACAACATTCAAAGAATCATAGAGATATTTATCCATTATCTGTGAAGTATTAGTTGTTCAAGATTACGCAATTCTTTATTTGGAGACTATAAATTCTGCCCATATGCTTTTGGAGCTAAATTATTTCAATATTTTTGCTACATACTTCATGTAAACTACAGACTGACAAGTCCCAAATCCCAGCACTGAATTCACCATGTAGGTATATGTTCTATAAATAGACTTAAGTATACTTACAGAAAATACACTAAAATGCTGATTTCTTTATGTTCAGGATAATACCCCCATGGAATTTACTACTTGGTTTTCCACATTTTGAGGACAAGGAATTTTATATAATAGCTGATTAAATCCAAGAAGCTAGATACATTAGGGATTTTTCCATAGTCACTTGAAATTGTGTGTAGTGTAAATAAGCATTTTGTTTTTGTATATCTCTGTCTACATAGTATCTTGAAATCTTAAAATAATGAAAATGGAATCTTATTTTCTAAACATTTTTTAGTAAAATGGTTAAAAATCCTTTAAGACTTGGTACTATCTGACACTAAGCTTATATCAGTACAATTGTTTTTAAAAATTATTAAATCAAATTTGGTGCCTTTTTTGTACCGGTATTTATAAGTAAGTTAGATGACTGTTCAGAATTAAAAAATTGATTCAAACTATGTTACAAGCTACCTCTACGGCCTCACAACCTAGTGTTTGATGCTTCCCAAATACCATTTAACTTAATGCCAGAGACAGTCTCTCACAATTCATTTTGCCAAAATTACTGCTGATGTGTTATAGTCTATGAGTGTTTTCTTATAGGACAAGTGGTACTTCATCTCTTTTGAATTGTAGCTATTTATCTTTATTTGACTTGATATTTTTTTCATCCATCCTCAAGTGTTACCTCTTTTCATGTCTTTAAACTTCATAAACTTCAAAATACCATACGGTCTTTCAATTAAAACAAATTAGTATCACTCTTATTTGGAAAATCTTATAGTTGTTGAAAGAATTATAGTATTATGTGGTGTTGTAAAATGGGGTTAATAATTAGTAATGATTCTTAGCAGTTGGTAATTTTGTGTAATGTTAGATAGCATTCCTCTCATACACATCTATCCTTTTCAGATGTATCTAGTTCAACTCAACAAGCCCCTTAAACAAATTTGTTATTGAATTTCTCCCAAGAGTATATATGATTGAGAGTGTTAGAGACCTCATTGGACATTAGAAGATTGTAAAGGATCATCTTCACTTCCAGACTTTGACAATCTTAATAAAACCTAAAGAAATACATTGAAGAAGCACAATGTCTTAGGGCTAGCTCTTCTCTCCTGTAATTCTAGTGATAAAGAAATTAAGGACAGTCATAAGTCATTTCAGTTATCATTTATCTTGTTCAGAGGAGCATCTCAAGCTCTCAAGAAATTTTTAAAAAATCTTCCTTTGCTATCCTGTACTATTTTTCTACAGAAATCTTCAAAAATCCCAAAATTGTTGAAGTGGAACAGACACACAGTAATGCCATGTCAAAATTTATTTATGACCTGCCAGTTAGGATGAAAAAAAAAATGGAGTATTTTAAAAACAGTATTTACTTGCCAAGAATTCCATGGTCAGGTGGTACACCTCACTTGTCAAGCTAGAACTGGGGACAGTACAATCTATATCTGTGATTATTTACTTGGGTACACTATCCATTTTCCCAGATCTTTCATTAATCATTTTATTTCTACTTGCGAGACATGACATTCCAACTTCAGGATAGAAAACTGTTTTTACTTTCCTTGTGTATTTCGTGATTTTCACAGACTTTATTGATTTTTAATAGACTATTTATTTTCAACATAACAAGCCATCCCCTTTTGACTGTCATGTGTTGTAAAAGTCTGTGGGATTATTCAGTTATTTAAAATTTGGATCAAATTTGTCCATAAGGACAATGCTACAAATGCACATAAAATTTTTGTGGCTAATGGAGTAATTGCATCCACTTCACGATGTACCAAAATTGTGATCCTAGAAGTAACATTTTTTTGTGCTAATCATCATTTATAATTTTGCTTCCATTGGTATAGATCTTTCCTAGGCATCTATCCAATCATCTATTTATTTGAAAAACATTGTACTAGTGTATAATAAGTGCCAGATATTAGAGATTTAATAGTATTAGAAACACTACTTCTGTTCCTCAAAAGTATATAGTCTAGCACAGGTAACAAAGTACTAGGCAAAAACAACGGAGTGTTGTAACTGTTCAGCCCTCTTCATTGTGGTGTGATGCACACATTGGTCAAGGGATAGGCAGGAGGCAGAGAGCTCAGTGTAGAGGCTCTTACAAGAATTCAGGAGAGATACAGTGTTGATAGAGGAGACAGAAATCAATGAGAACGGATTCAAGAGATATTAAGGAAGAAAAGGAGTCCAAGATGACACACAAAACGCTGGCTTAGACATCTGTTAAACAGTGAATTGGAGAGAGTTTATATTCCAGACACATTTTGGTAAGAGAAATTATCTTTTTACAAGAGTAAGTAACTGAGGCCAGGACAACCATTTTTCTGGTTAGGGTGATCATTTTAAGTGAACTCCTCACCATTATCAACTTTTTCCTAAAGATTTACTAATCCCTTGATTACTAGTTCTGTTCATTTACATAGCCAAGATTAAAATGATGGTGAGATTTATTTCTGATAGAGCTCAGAGTTATCATCAGGTTAAGATCATTGCATTAGTTTTAATGTATTATCTTTTCTCTAACATAAGATAAATCAAGCATTTATCACACTTCGTCTGGTCACAGTGTTTAAAATTGTTCATAGTCATTAACTGCACAAGCAATAAGGTGGCTCAGCTCAGCCAATAAAGCAATAAACAGCTTCCCCCTCCACCCCTTTGGAATACCAAATATATCAAGAATTTATGCAATGAAAGAACTTGATACTTAAGAAGAATTTTACCGCCATGTATTTTCATGCAGTTTCCTCATAATTTATTGCAAGTGGCTAAGCTGAACATGTGACATTTTATATTAAATTATAATAACCTATTTACTTAATAAGTTTTCAAATAAATGATTCACAACTCTCTTTGGGTGCAAACTTCTGTTTATCTTTTCAGAATTTTTGGCAGGCAAGTGTAACTTGGGGAAAAATACCTATCCATTTTACTATGCTCGTATATATGTAAATTCAACAGCAAATTTTCATAAGACTAGATTCTACTTTTTTTCCTTTTTCCTTTTGCTTTACTTTCACATAAGATTAGATGCATGCTTTTAGTGAACATTACCCAGCCCCCTTTCCTGCAAAGCTGACTTTCAGTGCAAATTCCATAGCTTTAGTTTATTTACTATTTCAGATACCACAATCATTTCATTTCAGATAATATTCTTTTGGAAATATGTTTCTATCCTTATCTTTTAGAGTCTGAATGGCATTCAATCCCTTGCAGATTTGACACATAACTTGCTCAAACATACAATTCCCTCACCTCCAGTACATTTCACCTCTCCAGCTGTTGCTCCAATTCTTGTAGCTCTTTAGAATGTATTTCTTTTGTTCCGGTTTTTACATTTTTCCTTTGGTTAAGTACTTTGTCAGTCAGAAAATAATCTACTGAATTAGTTTAATGCAATGTAATTTGACACAGTATTGTGTTTCTAATGATTAACATTTTATTAATGTTGCTCATTAATAATATATTTATTCTAACAAACCCTTCTACATGGTCCTCAGTCAGGTTTTTCCTAATATGTTTACTTAATCCAATTCAAGCACCAGTCCTGATTCCCCTACTCTCTTTAAAACTGGGGAACCATTATTCACCCACACTCGTAAGGCAGATACAATCAGAGAATTGCCTTGACATCTTCTATGTACTTACCAACTGTATGTGCTTTCTCAGAATTCATATTTTCTGTTTTAAAACGGGCATTGTCCTTCCAGCCATCCCATCCTTCAGTGCCTTATTTATTATTCATATTTCCTTGACAATTCTCTAAAAGAAAATCACTTTTCTTGCATTTATTATCACTTTTCTCAATCACTGTCAATTTAAACTAGTGCTTAAGACTCTCAGAAAGAAACTTATCTTTTGTTAATAATAGTAAAAACCTAATGAATAACTTTTAAAATTTTTTTTGAGAAAAAAATAACAGAAGTTCTGGAGAAAAAAATTGTGTGTTCTCTCTCTTTTAAAGGAAAGATTTAATTTGAATGATGAAATTTTATGTAGGGAGTCCATTAAAAGCACTTATAGCCATTGCTTCCAACAGGAACACAACAATAAACATATTTTTAACTGTCTGAGATTGCTGAGTTAGAAGGAGGAATGATTTCATTCTGGTTAGGAATTTACTATGGTTGGGCCATCAATGTTAACACAAGCATTTCTCTGATCCCTAGATAATCAAAGCTGTCTATTTTGATCTCATATAATACAGAAAAGAAAAAGTTTAATTAAAGACTTAATTTATGTATGGTTACGTTTGTCAGTCCACGTTTACCATATCTCAGATCAAAGATATCAGGTTGCTGTTGCTACAGTTAACTCGATTAGTGAGTCCATCATGGTCATGAGATCAAGGAGCACAATATTTTTTTTTATGATCATTTTCCATGAATAGTCTCAATCACCACTACCTAAAAGTAGTGAGAAGCCCATTTTCTACTAAAAGGTTGCTTTCATCATCATAAAGGAAAGCAAGTGACAATGTAACTATAGAAATCATCCAGTAATACTGTTTTCTGCGTTTAGAATGGTACTGAAACTATAATGATGACATGAAGATAGCACTGAACCTAGAATAACAGGTTTTGAATTTGAGTCTCTGCTTCACCATGTACTAACCATATGACTTGAGACAATATAACTTGGAATCATTGCTTTTCATCAATAAAGAAGAATAATTGCTCTTTCTGCCAGGAAGGATTTTTTTTAAATATCATCTAAACTAATGTATATGAAAAGTTTATAAACTTTTTCATTAATGTTATATTTATTCTAACAAACCCTTCTCCATGGTCTTCAGTCAGGTTTTTCCTAATATGTTTACTTAATCCAATTCAAGTACCAGTCCTGTTTCCCCTACTCTCTTTAAAACTAGGGAACCATTATTCACCCACACTCGTAAGGCAGATACAATCAGAGAATTGCCTTGACATCTTCTATGTACTTACCAACTGTATGTGCTTTCTCAGAATTCATATTTTCTGTTTCAAAATGGGCATTGTCCTTCCAACCATCCCATTCCCACCTTGCCCCTTACATAGACTAAATACCTCAGACTGAAAAATATAGTGGAATTCTGAATATAGTGGGTTTAGAGGTGAATATTTCTTTTTAATTTTCTAAACATGACGTTCCCAATATTTTTTTTTCTTTAAAGAGCAGCTACTTCTGATGAATTTGAACCTTGTAATGAATCAAAGTCTCTGTTAGTTGGAGAAAATTGTCTGTCTCAGGAATGGGAGCTTGACATTGACCAGATAAGATTTCCCTCAGGGAAAATGGCAGGGGCTCTAAACTGTGGTCTAGTTTTTAACTTTTCTCTTTATTTTGTATCCTCCTTCTTGCGTTTTCTTGTTGCCTATCTTTAGTGATTTTTTTGAAAGCTCATCAGCATATCTACAAGTAGGGAAAAATTAAAATTTAGTGAAGTTTGTATGATACATAGCAGCAGTGGTTATATTAAATTATTTAGCAATTGCTTTAGCATGAGAACTAATCAATCAGATAGGACACTGGCACCAAGTTCATGTACACAGTATTACAAGTGAATGTCAGCCATGCTTACCAGTAACCTTAATAAAGTTTGTCAGTGGAAAGAGTTGTAATAAATACATATAATTATAAAAACAGTTGCAGCATTCACCTATTTATTATAGGCATAAGCCACTTAAAAATTGTTGCTGGACTTACATCAAATTATGTGAAAGGAATTCTCAGAAATGTATGCTTTAGACTAGGTTTTCACGTATTTTCAAACAAGATTTTACAATAGCTAAAACGAATTAAGGTGCAGCTGCTCTAGTTAATGGAGAAGGAGGAACCTCCGGTAGTTTCTCCATCGGCCGGAGATGCCTCCACTCCAATGCCGTACAGGCGTTTAAAAGTCTCAAAGAGCAGATGTTTCCGACTCCTGAAAGCCAAATCTGTATTAATTTCTGTCAGTAGAAAAGATAAACAACAACATTTGATATAAGTTTTTTTTTTTTTTTTTTGATACCTGGAGCAGAAGTTTTAGTATTTAAATGCATTGACTTAAGAGGCCTTCCGGTGCAATTCTTCAAAGTCCAAGAATTATGAAATTTTAATGTGCTACAATTCGCTAAATATATATGGGACAGAAGATCCAAAGGTAAAGAAACATAAGCCCTGCATTCAAGGAACTTCATCGTTCTAGTAGATTAAAGGAAACTAATAACAGTAATCAAGGTGTAAAATCTATCTTGATTCCTTATTGGCTTTTCCCAATTTTTGTTGTCTTCTGTCACTGTAATATGCATTTTATTTTCCATGAGTTAGTTATGCCAAAGAAAATTCTACAAAAGACTCTGTAACTCTAGAAGAAAACACAGTCTTTCTGAAGGTGCCCATTCTCTCACGAGCCTCCTTTCCAGCTGATACCCCTTAAGGTTCCTACGCCTGAATTTTTATGACATATTCAAGACAAAGAGGAAGCCCGTTGATAAACACTGGAGAGGAAATAAGAGATTCTGGGATGTTAGTTCTTAAGAATCTTCCTGAAATTTTTATGCTTTATGTTAAATTTATACTGGCACCAAAAAATAAACTTTCTGTCCATTTTTATTGGCAGGATAGAATATTTTTTTAAAGCAGCAGTTTCATGATTTTGTTAAATTCTACCTTACAGATGCTTATCTTTAGAGACACTGTAACAATGCTGGTGTGTGAAATCTGTTTTTTCTTTCCTTGGTGTCAGTCTATATGGATCTGGTACTGGCACGCTGGCGTTTGACTGGTCACATTCTCCACACAATTTAACCATAGGCTTTTATTGTTTGTTTTCTTAGCGTATTAATATGGGTTTGCTGTCAGATCATTTAAGAAACATATTTTTTGCATTTGTCCACAGGTAATGGAGTGAGGTGGACCTACACACGGCAAATACTAAAATAAGACAGAATGATAAATCTCTCTGTTGCTGGCCCATCTTTTACAGAAGAGGTGATACCCTCTAATTCCCCCATGCTATGGACAATTTGCACGTATTAAATGGTCCTTATCATTTCCTATAATTAGGGTGTTTCCACACAGTTGAGGAGATTTTTAAAGTAACATATGGCTCATTAATGTCTCATTGGTAAGTTCCAACCAGATAATAAAGAATTTAAAGATGTGAGTATAAATTGAATTCACCTCATTTTTATTCTGCTTTGTAAGTTCAAGCTCTTACATGTCTTTTTTTTTTTTTAGCATATATGTTCGTACTACATACAAGCAGAAACTGAATTGGATAAGTGTCCAAATTTATATCTGAATGTCATGATTCCAGGGAGATAGTAATCCTACAACATTATTTAAAGAAATAGAATAACCTCCCCTAAACATCAAACAAGAGCTATAAAATATTAAGAATTGATACATATTCTTGTTTTAGTCAAATGATCACAAATATTGGAAAGGTAATTTTATATATTTTAAATGCAAATAATTGGAAATATATCAATACGAATGCTGAGAAAAACAAATTATGCCTTGACTCATATGCTGAATGTACAGAAGATTCATTTTTTTTTTCCATACAGATACCATGCATTCCCCTACAAGTCTTCCTGAGTGTTAATGAATTGGACTGTGGACAATGGCTGTAGACATTGGTCAGTGAGTAATAGGGTCTCTAGGTCACTGACAATCACATACAAAAGAACTCCAATCAATTCTGCCACCATGAAAAGAGAAAAACACATAATTTCTGAGCATGCTTTGCAAGAGACATTTGGAAATGGTTTTGCGTGACCCTTACTACATACAGATACAGTAGTATTGACCAAGGCCATGTGTTTTATACTGTTGGCGGGTCACGCTATAGTCAACTCCTGTGTATATGTGTATATATATATATTCAAATTGCTTATCTATATCTTTATGTACTTATATCTAATATAGTTACAATTATTCAAGTAGATGCTTGTATCTTATAAAATACAATAAAAATGATAGATAGAATTGTTTAGTAACTCACTAAGAACCAATTCAAACAGAAAAGCCAAACCTTTAAAATTAATAATTTGTTTTATCATAGCACACAAAGTTTATCTTAAACATTTACAGTTTTTTTTTTTTTTTCTAAAAGTTTTCTTTGAATAGTATAATTTCTATCTTCATGGAAAGGACAGTTTATTCCATTCAAGGACATTACTTCATGTGCAAAGAGCATTTTAGATCTAGAATATGGTAAGATAGCAGCCTTTATAAAGAACACAGAGAACAAGGCTTTATAAACGATAGCCCTTTAACTTTAATGAATATGTTTTTCATAACAAATGTCCTGGCTGTAACGTAAAAGAAAATTTTTTTTCGGTAATACTATTTTTACACAGAAATTTGGCTTGAAGTCTTGCTTGCTTTCATTTTTGCAGAAAAAGTCTCTAAAAAGAAGTGAAAGTGGGACTCCGGGACCATGCTGACTTGCCCGGGAAGGCTCAAGAGCGGTATCCCTGACCTAGGCCTTGCCAGGGGCTTCCTCCCTCCTCCCTTTCTGCCTCCCAGGTTCAGTGATCTCACCAGCTGTCTTAGACTCTTCCTGAAACCAGCCATCTGTGCTCTGTCACTCTCCAGCAGCCGATCAGCTACATATGTCCAGCAGATACGCTACACAAAGGAAATCAAGGTCACCAGGAACAAGGATTCCACAATCAAACTTTTCTAACCCCTGCGTGAACAACTCTGAGATATTCCTGAATTACTTACTTTCTTTAACTTCTCCATCATTGACTTTCAACTCCTACCTTTTCACTCAGTTCATTTTAATATTACTTTTTTAGCTCAACTTAGAATTCCACACGTGTCTCCCAATACAAGATTTCTTCCATTTTCACACTGTGGCTAAGAATTCCTCAAACATTGCTGATGTTGATGCATGTTCCTCTGAGTTCACCTACTTTCTGTCAATCTTAGTAACCAAATTTTTTTAGGGACTGTAAGGACAGAAGTCTAGTTTTCATTCTAAGCACTTAGGCTACTTAAAAACTATCACACACACAAAAAACTGACTCTCTCCTATACTTTCTCTTTCCGCAGTTTTTTTTTTTTTTTCTTTTCAGCATCCTCCGTATCCCAGGCCTGAGGAAGCTGTAACTCAGTGCTTCTGGATTACATTATTTAGATCTCTTAAGTATGAGCTTCCATCTGCTTTCCAGTTACCCCACTGCCTTCATGGCTCCAGCAGCTTCTCCTTGATGTAGACACTCTAGGCTGTGGGGCATTACCCAGTAAACAGAGTATAAATTATTATTGTGCATTTTCATTTGTTTCAATATTATTAATCCCTCTTCCTTCTTTGAATACAAGAGATGTGCTTGGGTTACCTTCTTCGTTCCTCATTGTGTAATTCAGGGATAATCCTTGGAAGATTTTTCTGTAGCAGGTTCCCAATAAATATAGTTCATTTCCCAAATCATTAACCAATTGGACTTAATCTCTCCCCATAAATGCATGGTATGAACCTAAGACATTGTTTAAGCTTTAGTCGAAGCTATTGTACCTTTATGGTTAATGTAATCTTGGACAGATACATTTGGGTAAATTAAATGCTATAGCAAATAAACTCAAAATCTAGTGGCATAAAACAAATGTAAATTTGTTTGTTGTTCATGTAATAGTTTCCTGCAAGTGTTTGGCAGAAGCCTTCTGTTGGCAATTCAAGGACTAGGCTCCTTTCATTTTATTGCCTCCTTGCCTAGGACTCTGAGGTCCTCTGCTGAATGTCTGTATCCAGCAGACAGATGGGGAGAGGAATTGTTAAATAGATCGTTAAGGGCTTGGGCATTTCCTTCTGCATTTAATTGGCTGAATACA
>JAQQSQ010000808.1:0-13726 GCA_028627145.1 Eidolon dupreanum
CTAAAACATTAAATATATATTTTAAAGCATCAAGGTGACATGTAATAATTTTCAGCCTTTTTATTAAAAATACTTTTAATTCTGACTCTGTCTTTAAAAGCTTCAATTTAAGGCTATGTAATACATTACTCTGGTTAGGACCGAAAACTAACATATGCTCAGTGACTCATATGCTGTCACAATGGCCAAACTGTAAGGAATTAACGAGGAAGTTTAACCAGTCACAGATTTTTTTTTCTCCTGCCACCGTGGCATAAAACACTTGACGAGACCATTTCCTGTTGCTGCACCTGTTGTCAAATCCCCTGCCCATCCGTTCCAGCAGGACGTCACAGAATCTGCGTGACATCTGTCATCGCTGGCTGGCCCGCGGACGTCTCTGTGCTGTTCACCGAGATCGGAGACTTTAAAAACACGTGTGTTGCGTGTTTGGCAGCAAAACCACTTTTGCTCTTTCCAGAAGAAGCCTCACACAGAACGTGGTGGCCCCGGGCCGGGGCCGGCGGGTGGACGAGGGAGGCTGAGGGATGATGGGGTTGCGCCTAGGTTTGTGCGTTTGCTCTGTGGCTTGTTAACTCCGTGCCTCTTAGCAGGAGAGGGTCAGCTCTCCACCTGTCATGCCATCTTAACATCCCTTTATTGATTTAAAGCTCACTTTTGTCATCTGTAAAGCAGAGATAAGTGTTAGTGCTTTGCTCTCGGGTTGTACAGATGGAAGAGGTCAGGCCCACAGTGCCTGGCACGAGCGCTCGGAGCAAGACCACAGGCCACCTCCCTGGCCCTCTTCCCTAGTGGCCGTCACCCCATTTTCTTTTCATCTTCATTTGTAACCCCATCGACTAAAAACTCTGATTTCGTCTTTCCCAGAATTAGCCCCCTCCTCCGAGACTCCTAGTGCACGGACATCTGCGGGTTTGCCTGCTTCGCGTTAATGACCCCATCTTTGGCAGTCACGGCTCCAATTTTTCTTAGTCTTAATGGGATTGCAAAACTAGGCCCTTGGCGTCCAGGTTGCCTCTGACCCACACAAAGCTGATTATTGCTCTCTCCAGGGCATTTAGATCTTGAAGGAGGACATTTGGAGCTGATTTATTCAATGCTGGCCCTTCCACTAAATTCCTATTAGTGCTTCTGTAGCTGGAGTCTGTCTCTGTAACTCACACCCCAGGTGACAGAACCGGAACCAGGTCTCCAGCCCTCCTTAGCTCTAAATACGACCATCCGGGGGCAAAACATAGTGTCTGACCACTGACCTTTCTCCCCACCTGGCCAGCCAAAGGCTAGAGGACCACTGGGTGGTAGGCATGTCCCCGGATTCAGAGCATGCCCACCCTCATCCAGAAGCCATTATTCCCCCTTCTGTAAGTCTCCCTCCTCCTACCTGTCTCTGTGTAGTATTTCCCCCCACAGAGAGTCCCCTGCCAGATTTCCCTTCTTTATTAATCCTCCCTGAGCAGCACCTCCCTGCCTGCCACTCACATTACAAGCAGCATGTATTAGAAACACATATTTCTCAAAATAAAACTTCTGAAGACATATCAACACAGAGCCTAAGAAGCTGTGTTATCAGTGAAACATTTTCTTTGCATCCTTTATTGTTAGTTGTTTTTTTTTTTAATGTGATGCCATTGTATGTATCTCACACAATGGTAAAGCGCCTCTCTAGTTCCTGCCCTCCGCCTGTGCCATCCCCACCTTTTCTATCCAGATTGGCTTGTGACTTCATTCCTGGCAGAAGGAGTCAGTCAAGGGAAACATTAATTTGTTTGAGTGGATGTGTTTCAATGTCACTTTGAGGAAAAAAAAAAAAAAAAAGGCTCATTATGACCTCTTCCATCATAGAAAACACACAGCATTTGGTATTATAGCAATTTCAAAAAAACACTTTCATATTTCCCTTGAAATATTAACCTTTTTATAGCTTGCTTAAAATCAGTAATGAAAATAGTGTGAAAGTGAAAGGATTCCAATCTTCATAGTCTTTTTCTGCAGAGAATGTTTATCAATAAACTCCCATCGCCACTCAGCTGTGAAGGAATCAATATTAGTTATTTCCACAAAGGATTAGGTGCCATATACACATACACAACAAAACATCAGAAAGAGGGATCAGAAGATACATAGAAAATGCCAACTTCAGTGTGGTGGATCAAAATAATGTAGCAGGCCACAGCAATGTCTTGCAGGTAGGTTTGTAGAAGACACTATAGATTGGTTATTCCAAACCACTTACAACCCCTGTTTTCTCCTTTCTTGCTTTATGAACCAAAGAAGCTGTGAAGCTAAACTGTTTTCCCAGATTCTCTTGCAGCTAGGGATGGCCATGTGACCCATCCTGGCCAATGAGATGCTTTTTGTTGAGGTTTTCTATTTCTTTGCTGAGGTTTCTATTTTTCATGTTTCAAGAATGTTCATAACTGTTGAAGTGTTTTTGTCATGCTTTGAAATCTTTGTCAGATAATTCTAACATCTCTTTCATGTCTATGTTGACATCTATTGATTGCCTTTTCTTCATTGGTTGTTGGTATGACAACTGATTTTTTATTGAATCCTGGACATTTTTATATTGTGTTAAACAGATTTTATTTAAATCTCTTCTAGCTATCTTTTTCTGACACGGGTCTGGCAGGCAGGAGACTCTTTGTTACAGTCAGGTAAGGGTGGGAGTCTAGGTTTCCCATTTGTTCTCTGTTGACCCCAGTGGTCACGGGGTGTCCTGTTTACTACTGGGTGGAGATGGGATCTGGACCCCCACATTGTCTCTTCTAACCCAGTGGGGTATGGGCTTGCTACCAGCTGGCAGTGATGAAAGTTCCGGCTCCCCTCTCAGCCTTCTCTGATATTCAGGGCGTGCGTGTGTGTTTGTGTGTGTGCGTGCATGCGTGCGTGCAGGCACCTCATTATAGCCTTGTGGAGGCACCATTCGGTTTTTCATATGTTTTTGTTTTTGTGGTAATTGGCTGGAGTAGAATGGCTGCCCCTTAAGTGAGAGAATGGGGTTTAATGGGGCTTTTTGTCTGTGCCGGTTGGTGTTCCCTGGTTGCCCTCTCCTTTGACTCTAAGTCAGATTTACATAAGGCAAATAGAAAGTCCAGGGAAGTCACCACCATTTTGTTCCTTGGCTCCTCTGGTCCGTAGCCGATCTGCCTTTTTCTCTTTTTATCTCCATGTTTCAGAGTTTTCTTCTACTTGTCTTAAATGCAATGTCAAGGGTTTTAGTTGTGCTTAGCAGGAGGAATAGAGAGAAGTACATCAGCTTCCTGGAAGCTGAAGTCCACATGATGTATTCTGAGGTCTCGAGGTGAGTGTAGTCTTAAAAGAGAAGCACTCAGCCGTTAGGACCCTTGGGTCTTCGCCCTTTGCCCTTCCGTGAGCCCGATGCCTGGAGAGGGAGTAGCCGGCCATCCTGTGACGGTGGGCATGAAAGCCGGATGCGGCAGGTAGCAGAGCTGCAGCAGCAAAGGGGCCCAAGTAGCTTTTTAATTCTTGCTACAAAAAAATGAAAATTCTTATATGCTTGTCATTGTTTACAGCTTAATTTATTTCTATCAGATATGAACTCCTTTGATACATGAGTCAGTGACTCAGTAAGTAGTAAATACCCCAGGTCTCCCACCCTCTCTGACTCTCCCCTCCTCACCACAAACATCTGTGGTTTGTCCAGGAGCTCAACACTGGTGGGGGCGGGGGGAAAGGGGAGGGTGATCTTTGAGTTTTACCAAAGAAAAATGCATCTTTTGGCACTTGTGCTTTCCATGCATTCCATGCTAAAAGGACAATAAGACATTATAAGTGATCTGAAAATAAAAGGAAACAGGCTTTATAACTTTAAAACCTCATTTCAGATCCAGTATTCTGAGTAAAAATACCTTTATCTGTTTAGGACTGCATGCAGTTTCCATGCATGCAATCTTACGTGATCCTCAGCACAGCCTGCGAGGTGGTGGGTAATATCTCCTTCATTTCGCCAGTGGGAAAATGATGGTCCCCAGAGGGAGAGCGGTTTGCCCAAGTCCGGCAGCTCCCAGACGATGGGGCACCCAGTGTCCAGCTCAGGTCCCGCTGGCTCCGAAAGCAGTGCCCCTAGCCACCGGCAGCGCCGTTCCCTCATGGCACTCTTTGTGAAGTTTGGGAAGAGGTGTTGTGACAGATGAGGAGAGTTGTAAGTGCATAAATGTCACCAGAGCCTTGAAAATATTCTTGGCAAGTCAGTACCGAGCAGCAGTCTCGAGCAGGATCGGCACCCTTTTTCTGTGAAGGGCCAGGTAGTAAATGTTTTAGGGTTCGCAGGCCATACCGTTTCTTGTATATTCTTCTGTTTCATTTTTTATTTTTTCCCCCAACCCTTAAGAAATGTAATGCTCATTCTTAGCTCACAGGCCATGTGGAAACAGGCTGCTGGAGGGTTTGGTGGGGGGCCCGCTAGATTGCCGAGCAGGCAGGGGCCGTGGGGCCCGTGGGGCCCGTGCTACCCGGCTTCGTGGGGCAGGGCTTGGCCCGAGCGGAATGGCCCAGGTCTCTGCTTCCCTGGGCACTGTCCTCCCATCTCTTACCTGCACAGAGTTGGCAGGGCATCTAAGGTGGGTAACTAAGGGAGTGTCGAGCAGGCCCCTGAGCCCGGGACTCCGGCTGACCCAGCACAGCTTGTGTGCCTGCCTCCTGTGGGCGGGACAGAACTGAACAGTAAACCCTCCTACCTGCAGACTCATGGGTTCCTGCTTTTCCTCGTCAGGGCACACTTCTCAGCTCCCACCAGGACTGGTCCCTCGATTGGAGAAGCCGGTGGGTGACCTCGTTCTGCCGCTTCCGAGCCGAGTAACTGGGCAGTCCCTTACGCTCTCTTGGGTTCAGTTTTCTCATGAAAATGAGAAATGTCGAGATAGATCACCTATACGGTCACTTTGACGCTGATGCTAACCTTACACTAATGACTGCCTCAAAAACACTGCGTCCTGTGTGACCTCCAGTTTGTTCAGAATCCATTAACTGGACACCACGTTCTGCCTGTTAAATACTAAAGTCTTCACAGAGTGGCTGGATGGCTTAGGTTGGAACCCTTTTTCCTTCAGGATAGGAACATTTGGACCGTGAAATGTAGAAACAAACTCTGTGCGATTGACGTCATGTTTGGAAATGCAGTGTGAAAAATTAAGAAAATATTCAGGCAACTCAATTTTTCTTTCAATTTTCTGGATAATTCTTGTTAGTTGCATGGTTACCACTATTTTCCATTTTCTTTGTTATGTAGAAGGGAATGTGAGCTATATGCCCAAATATGGATCTTTCATTAAAAAAGCCAAATTTGGGATATTTCTTCCCATTTCTTTTGGCCAGTGAGAGATGTTATTAGCATCACTGTAAAATGTCAGGGGAGCCTTTTTGGGAAATGATTTAGCAATATGTATTGAGTCCTAAAAACATTTCTGTCTTTGACCCATAGGTTCTCATCGGTTAATCTATTTTAAGGACATAGTAATTAATCCTGATAAATTTATGCAGAAATATGCACATTATGGCATTATTTACATTGATACTGGGGAAATCTTTAGTATTTAGCAAGGAGAAAATGGCTAAAAAATTCTAGCACCTTTATTCAGTGGAGCGTCATGATGCAGTGAAAACTTAAATATTTGTGAAATCACAGATACGTTCTTTTTAAATTTTTTTATTTTTCAACTATAATTGACAATATAATATTAGTTTCAGGTCTTCAACATAGTGATTAGACATTTATATAACTTACGAGGTGACCATCCCAACAAATCTAGTACCCGTCTGACACCATATATAGTTACTACGATATGATTAACTTCCTTATGCTGTACTTGACATTCTCATGACCGTTTATAACTTAATCCCTTTACCTTTTTCACCCAGCCCCTACCCCCCTCCTATCTGTCAATCATCAAAACATTCTCTGGATCTTTGAGTTTCTGTTTTGTTCGTTCATTTATTTTGTTCTCTAGATTCCACGTAAAAGTGAAATCATATGGGGTTTGTCTTCCTCTGATTTATTCCACTCTCAGCTCAGTACCCCCTAGTTCCATCCATGTTGTTGCAGATGGCAAGATTTCATTCTTTTTTATGGCCAAGTAATATTCCATTGCATATATGTACCACCTCTTTATCCATTTACCCACTGATGGACATCCAGGTTGCCACCACGTCTTGACTATTGTAAATAATGCTGCCGTGAATGTGTGGATGCACGTGTGCCTTCCAAGTGTTTTGGGTTTCTTTGGATAAATACTCAGAAGTGGGGTTGCTGGGTCCTTCTTTGTCTCTTGTTATAGTCTTTGTTATAAAGTCTATTTTGTCTGGTATTAAGTATTGCCGTGCCAGCTTTTTTTGTTTCCATTTTCATGAAATATATTTTTGTCCCTTTACTTTCTTTCAGTCTGTGTGTCTTTCTATCTGAAGTGAGTCTTATAGGCAGCATATGTGAGCGTCTTGTTTTCATATCCATTCAGCCACCCTGTGTCTTTTTTTTTTTTTTTGAAACATTTAATCCATTTACATCCAAAGTAATTGTCGATATGTAGTTATTGCCATTTTATTATTCATGTTTTTGGTCTTTTCTTCTTCTTAAAGAACTCCCCCGAACATTCCTTGTAATCCTGGTTTGGTGGTGATGAATTCCTTCAGCTTTTTCTTGTCCTGGATAGCTTTGCTGGGGAGAGTAGTCTTGGTTGCTAGGTCCTGGTTTTTCATCACTTTGAATATTTCATATCGATCACAGATATACTCTTAATGCAGCAAGTGACAACTGCAGACACTGTGAGTGCATTTGTTTATAACTGCATAAGAAAAGGTAGCATGCTATCCATCAGTGTACACTCAGGCAGTATGCTACGTGCTTTATAATCACCTCGTTCACAGTAACCTCGAAGCAAGTGGCATTCCCACTTCACAGTTGGCGAAATCAAAACTTAGAAAAATGAAGTAACTCGTTCAAGTTCACAGAGCCAGGAGGTGGCAGTGGCAGAGCCCGGATTTGCACCCTGGTCTCTCTGGTTCTAACGCTTTGATTGCATGACGTCTTATGAATTACTGCAGCACATCATGAAAATTAATGAGAGAGAAACCTAAGGGGGTGCGAGCGAGCTCCCCCATCTCTGCTGCAACGCATCGCATCCAAGGCCGGGTGGCTGGCTCGGGAATGGCTGGGCACTGCTGGCCCGACCCCGGCGCCCCCAGTCCTCCACAGGGGGAGCGAGTTGCCTCTGGCTCCTCCCCAAGGAGTGACAGACAGCATTCTTCTCCCAGGACGGGATCGGGTGACCCACGCCACAACCACAGCAGACACCAGCTTCTCTTCCCCGCGGAGCGCTTGGCCGTCAAGGGTCGCCCGCTCCCAGGAGCCGTGCGTTCCAGCTTCAGCACTCCGACCAGAGTGCCTCCCACTCCTGCCTGCTCTTTTCTTCTTTTTTTAGCATCCACATGTGGATATAATAAAAGTGTGCTGGGCTGCAGGGCCCCGGGCGGACGGGGAGAGCGTGAGCGGTGTGATTGGCTGAGCCGTCACCGCCTGCCTCTCCGGGCACACATCAGCTGAACAAGACATGCAGTCAGCACAACACAACCACAGTAAAACTGAGCCCTTCGGCGCTCTCTTATTGGGTGTTATGCAACTCAGAACCCTGTGGCCATAAAAAGGAGAACGGGGGAAACGCCGCACTTGCAGGAACAAAGACGCTCAGGCACCGGGGTGGGAACGGCCTTGGCGGACGTGCATCCTCTCGGGCACCTGGAAGCAGTTAGCTCTGGGCGCTGTGCGGGCCTCAGCCGCGGTGTCGTGCTCGGGCACTCCGTGACACGCATGGCCGTGTGCTTTCCATCAGGGAACCCATCGATCCTGTCCACAAAAACCCGCTGCTTTCAGGTGGCGCATTTGTTAGCCGCGGGCAGAAAGGACACTTGCAGCACTTCCGCTCTTCAGGGTGTGGGAGGGGACGCGGGGTGAGGCTGCCGTAGGCGCCCGTGCCCCTAGGCGGCCATTTAAGAACGTAGCCCCTCTTGACCAGTGGAAAATTGCAAGCCAAACCCTGTCGCTCTCCTAGCCTGGTTAAGAGTGAAAGAAAACTGGAAGGTGTTATTGTCGGCGCCTCGTTAGGACTTGCTGCAAAGTAGGCCGGGGCAATTTGCCTATTTTAGATTTTAGAAACATTTGTTCTTCCCACAAGAGGTATTTTAAATACCTTCAGGACTACAATGGCAACCCTAAACAATTCATTCAAAAAAATTTTTTTTGCCTAGTTTTGGAATAAATGCTGTTGATGACTGACACCGCTCTGAGCCTCGGCGGTGCCCGTCACTGGGGTTCAGAACTGCCTCGGTTTGTCTGGGGGCCTGTGGGGGGGCCTGCCAGGGGCTGATGCTGTCCGTGAGCGGTTGAGCCCCCTGCCTCTGGAACAGAATCCGATTTGGAGGAGGAGAATAATCTTGGCCACGTAACAAGCACTGAGTCATCGGGGAGGAAGGGCCATTCTGAGGTGAGCCCGCTGTGTGTTAGACTTGTCTCCCAGCCCAGCCTCAACTGGGTTCGCTCAGCTGGGTGCCGTGGTGGGGCGTGCGGGGGCCACCTCCACAACTTGAAGGTGCTGGTTCCGTCCAAAGTCTGCAAGACACCAGGGGCACAAACAGATAGGGAGTGCAGCCTACATGGGGGGAGGGTCCTTCTTCAGAGGCGCTGGGCGCATTCTGGGGACACAGCTGAGGGGCCGTTACAGGAGAGGGGGCTGTGACTGCAGGTGGCACGTGGTGACCTGGTGTGCATTTTGCAAATGTGTGTGAGAAACTTCCCGGGTCCTTCCGGAACTCGTGGGACACGTTTGAGCGTGCAGACATGTTGATGACGTTTGTGAGGATGGGCGTGGTGGGCCTCCCAGGAGTGGGGGGTGGGCGGGGGGAGAAACGTGGGCTCCGTTTTCTCTCGTTAACCTGAGTCTGGTTTCAGACCGCGAGCACGCCGAAGAGAGCCACGTGACCACTTCTCAGCGTCCAGCGTGGCCGTGGTCGATTCGAACCGGCTCTGATGGAACTTGGCGTGTAAGCATGGCTTGCGGGCGGTGCCTGGCGCCCGCGCGGCCCCGGGCGACTTTGGAGTCGCATCCTACACGGTCCCGTCCCTCCTTGTCCTCGGAGAGTGGGTCGCGCACGCCGGCACGGCCTCCCACCCCGCACTGCCGCGCACAGCGGGGCGTCACAGACGAAGCCCTGAGCGCTGACGGGGCCGCGCCCGGCCGCGCCCCACGGCGACGTTGGGGCTGTGACTGCCACGCCCGTTGCAGGGGTCTCCATGTCTAACGGGGCGGGTGGCGAGGATCAGAGCCCAGGGCACGTCGCGGGAGGCTTCTGGAGCCCGGGTTACCATTTCTTAGACGTCCGCCGGTTGCTAAGCATCGCGCTGTGTGCCCGGGGCACAGTGCTGCGCGAGGTCTAGCCACGGCCAGCGGGCGTTTGTCTCCAACCCTCGTGCCCAGACCTGGGCAGCAGCGGTGCGAATGTCTCTGGAATCTTAGCCTTGGGGGGAAGACCACTTGCAGCTTTTTTTCAGCCTCCTTTAAAGCACAGCGGGGGGCCCTCGACGCCCCACAGTCACCGATCCCTTGTCGCAGTGCACACAGAGACTTCCCACCCTGTCACCCTCGCGTGGACCGAGCCTCCGGACACTGCTGACTTCTTTTCAGCCCAAAACTCAGCAGTTTCTCCACTTCATTTCTGTTCGTTACTTTCGATTTCTGTTTCTCTTCTGGTCCATGGAAACTTTTGTCTAATTTTGAGCTGGCTAATGTCATTTGTCTTTCCTATTTCTACGCTTTGTCCGCATCAGGTAGCTCAGGCTGAGCGAGCGCGTTGAAGTACAGCACTTCTCCGGCACTAATTGCTGTGCTGTCCTGATCCCAAGTCCTTATGCTGGTTTCTATTTGTACTTGACCCTTAATTGATCTAATACATGTATCCCTGCCCCACACTTAAAGAATAATCCTTTCTGGGACATGGGCCAGTCGTTCGGACGGTGACAGCCGAGCCGCGTGCACCCCAGGGCTGCCGTGGACGCTCAGGTCGTGACAGGCCAGCACCTGAAGCCTCTGCGGCAGGAGCGCGTGGCCGCTGCGTGAGCAGACGGGGGCCGTGCGGTCGCAGTCGCGGGGGGAAAGAGACAGAAGGACCAAAGTGTGGGCTTCGGGCTCCTGTCGTCTTGCAGTGGAGGCGAAGAACCCTGGCGTGGACGACAGAAGTGACAGTTGAGTCGGGCGTAGCCTTGTTCTTCTGCATCTTTCCTTTCATTCCACGTAGTTTCTGAATTGATTGTGTTTTACAACCCGAGGGCGAGTGAATTGTGTGGAAATAGGTATTCCTTGCCCGCCCGCACCCTCCGTGGGTGAGGTCTGCTTCTCTACTCTGTGACCCAGGCTCGGCGGTCACTGCCGTCGGCCACTGGGATGCTGGTGGGCCCTGCTGGACCAAAAAAACCGCACGTTTGCACTTGGGCTTGCTCCTGGAACTTCTGGTGTCACTGTGAGAAAAATGAGGCTGGGATTGGCCGCCAGTCCCGGGAGGAGGACGGCAGATCTGTGGGGCAGAGTGACCGCAGCCTAACCCCCCGGCCACGCCAGGCTAACGTGCGTCCGTCCCCCGCTGAGCTGCGGTCACACGAGGGGTTTTTACCAGACCGGACGAGCCGCCCAGCGGGGACCAGCCTCCTTCAATTGACTTCCTCTTCATCCACCGACGTGCGAGCTAAAGAAATGCTCGCTTTTCTGTGACACTGAGATTTTGTGGTTGTTTGTTACACAAAAATAACTCAAATATCTGAGGCAAATGAAGAGGAGCAGATATGCCAGCTGAAAACGTGCCACTGTGGCGCAGGATTATTTTGAGCTAAAGGCAGTTGAGAGGGAACAGACACAGGGAAAGCTCCCTGCCCGCTTCCTGTGTGTCCCAAAGCAGGATGTAAATTCATAAGGGTGTCTCTCCTCCCTTCTTCGCCAGAAAAGATCAAAGTTGAGACAGCCGTGGACCCCGTCAGCCCGGAGACAGCATGTGGTGCACTCTACTAACTAGCCTTTGTCCCTGCCCTTGGAAGCCCAGACCTGCTCTCCTTTGTCCTGCTGTTTCTCCGTAAACGTGTTCTGTTGGTTGAGGGTGTGACACAGGCCTGAGTTAGAAGCCACCACTTTAGGTTACTCCATTTCCCCCGGGCGTCTCCATGCTACGTGAGGTGTAAATGGGAATGGGAATGAACTTCTCTCTGTGCTCCTCTCGTCACCCCGTCTTTTATTCCAGGGACCTCAGCCAGGCACTCAGAAGGTAGAGAGCAAATGCTTTTTCCTGCAGGCCTTCCATCGCCTGCCAGGTGGCCCCATTTTGGAGCCTCAGATTCTTTCTCCCCCTTGTCTTCCGGATTACCTTGAGTTCTCATTACCATTATTTTGTCTCGACGACGACTTCTGTTTCCTGTTCAGGACACATCCTTGTAGCGATGTCTTCGCAGAACCGCGTCTTGCCTCGTCTCTTTCATCCCTCTCCCCTCGGCCAGGGGCTGTGCGCGGCCCCAGGTCCCCTGGCTGAGGCTCCCTGTCTGTGGGTACTGATGTCGTAGTTACAGGGGTATTGTTTGGGGCACTGTCCTTCTGGGCTCTACTCGTGTGTTGTCACAGGGTTTTTCCCTCCTGCAGCACTACATGCCAACCTTCTTAAAGTCCTTCCCGGGCTCCTGTTATCTTTGTTGCTTTTTTCACTAGTATCACAGTCACATCATAGTAGGTGGTCGGGATTAGGTGTGTCGGTGGGGGTATGGAATGACAGTGGAAGCCGTCAGCTCTTCACGGCGTTGAGATGGAGAAGGAAGGAGGAGGACACCAACCTGTACAGTAATGGGGTGCGTTACTGTGTGACCGTCAGACAGACATGCACGGTGACGGGGAGCATCGTCTTGCTGGGGTTCCGGTGCCTAGGTCCTCGTCTGGCTAGCCCAGGAGCCAGGACTTGTTCTCTCAGCCCCACACACGCCCTCCTGCTCCTGGGGCCCCCTTCCGACTTAGTGCGATCCGGCGCCCTGTTGTCCACACGGGGCGTCTACAGGCAGTGCACATCGCCAGCCTCCCCTGGAGCAGGCACGCCCCAGCCCCGCCTTCTTGACACCACCCTCCACCATCGCCTCTGGGACTGGGGTTTGCCCGGGTCTGGTCCACTGCGCCTTTCAGACGGGTTTGCCGGGGACTGCTTCTGTCTGAGGCTCTGGAGCAAGCACGAAGAGTCAGCTCTTCCAACGTTGGATGCCACGGGTCACTGTCTTTCAGCTTCCGCGGGCTCCTCCTGTAGCTCTCTGCACGTCGTCCCCCAAACTCCGAGGCTGGGTTTATGCGCTGCTTCCTCTCAGGGTCGTCTGACATCCTCTGGCCAGGTGTTGGGCTTGGCGGACACAGAAGGGGGTGCGTGGCTGTTTACAGGTAGCGAGAAATGCCGTTCTCTCAATGGAAAATAGAACTCGGTGATGGATTACCCAGTGCTTCCTGCTTCCTGAAAACCGAAACATGCTCTTGAACCTACCCTAACTACAGAATTATAAATAAACAACCCTTCTTGAGTTTTAGGAGTGTGGGCTCAGTGCCAAGTGCAGACATTCCTAGTCTGCAGCGTGAAATAATGCAGAAAAGGCAACAGAGAGAGAGCGAGAGAAACGGAGAGAGAGAGAGAGAGAGAGAGAGAGAACGAGAGAACAGAGAGAGAGAGAGAGAGAGAGAACGAGAGAACAGAGAGAGAGAGAGAGAGAGAGAGAACGAGAGAACAGAGAGAGAGAGAGAACGAGAGAACAGAGAGAGAGAGAGAGAGAGAGAGAGAGAACGAGAGAGAGAGAGAGAACGAGAGAACAGAGAGAGAGAGAGAGAGAGAACGAGAGAACGAGAGAACGAGAGAACAGAGAGAACGAGAGAACAGAGAGAGAGAGAGAGAGAGAGAGAGAGAACGAGAGAACAGAGAGAGAGGACAGAGAGAGAGGACAGAGAGAGAGGACAGAGCTACCTCCTTGGGGGCAGCCAGGCCTTGGGTTCTGCAGAGCTCGGTCATCCAGAGGCTCAGGGCAGACCTCCGCTAGGCAGGGCGCTGGCTGCCCACGGCTCCAGACGCTCCTGGGGGTTGTGGGAGAGGGTGCTCCATGCCCCTGCGTAGCTGCTGTGGGGTGCTGGGCTCACCAAACTCCCTGCCACTCTTGAAGAATTGTGACTTTCTGTTTTGAATGTCAATGTGTGAAGTCAGCTGTCCCTAATCCATAGCCACTGCTGGGATGGTGCCAGGGTTTTGGGTTAAAGACTCCAGCACAAATCTCTATAAACCTTTCTGAAATAAGGAGCTATGTGAGACGCTCCCTGAAAGGTTCTGGCTCCCAGGGAACTGAAACCCCGGGCTCCGTTTGCTCAGCTGAGAACAAAGTGGCCGAGGCGCCGCCTTTCCAACCTGTGGTGTCCGTCTGGCCCGCTGAGAGGCTGCAGCCCAGCGGCCTGACCGCGCGCTGCAGGCATCCACACGGAGCTCCGGGCTCATTCTGCTTCCATTATTCACCCGGAGGGTTGCACCAGAGTTGTCACAAAATGCAGCCTTCACAACCAGCAAGGTCAAAGGGAATTATGGGCCCCTTTGCCGCAAGGCTTTGTGGCCGTTGTCACTCGTTTAGGAGAATTAGGTGTGTTTTGACTTGCCGGATCAGATAGGACTGTTTCCCTCC
>JAQQSQ010000809.1:0-13720 GCA_028627145.1 Eidolon dupreanum
TCTTTAGGAAAGATAAATAAGGCCACTCGTATTCTACTCAGCACTAGCAGCTGCTGAAGCTATGAGCAACTCGCAGTTCAGGAATTTTTATTTATTTTATTAGAATAATGACATGAACATTCCATCCTCTACCCCCTCCAGAAAAAACACGGACGTGGGTTGTGCTTTGCCCTTTGCCCAGGCGCCTGGGTGCCCAGGTGGGAGAAGAACGTCTGGTGATGTGAGTCAGCTCGGCCTGGTGGGAGGAAAAGAGAAGCTCCGGGTCCGAGGTAAACACACAGCCCTGGTCCTGGGGGCTTCTGGGGCACTGTGTGGGCCACGGCTCCACATCTGAACATGGCTCCCGCTAAGCCTTTCCCCTGTGGTTCAGAGGCCCCGAGACGCTTCCGAGGCTCTCTGGGCCACCCCCAGCCCGAACGCCGGGCCTCCTGGAGTTCCGTTTCTCGCCCTGCACAGGAGAATACTGCAGAAACCGACCAAGAGAACAGCTCAGGCTGGAGGAAGAAGGCAGGGTTGGGGGAGCCTCCCCTCGCCCACTGCCACTGCCACCGTCGGGGACATCAGTGAAGCCTCCCAGACATTTGGCCTTTCCCCAGCGTCCCTGGCCATGCTTCTGCTCCCGTGACATGATGGCACTTGGCAGAAAGAGGCAGATGAGGAGAGCCCTCCTTTTGCCTGGCATCAAGAAGTGGCCCTATCTGCCCATCATCCGGCCTGAGCAGGCTTCTTTCTGCTTCCCTTTAATGATATGCTAATGGGATGCATCATTAACGCAGCAGCTTTTAAACCCTGAGCTCTTGTAAATTTTCAAAGGTCACACTTTTATGGTGGCTGACAGCATCCTGCTTCTTTCAGCGACTGAAGCACACTAAAGACCCTGATCCTTAATGGATGAAACTCTCTGTGAGGTGGCAGCATGGGCTGAAGTGCCTGCTGGTTGGGGGGCTGGGAACCTCCAACCCTGTGACAAGCCTCCCAGGGTCCCGGGGTTGTGCTCTACCAGCTTGGGGAGAACCAAGTACACGTCACCCACAGAGCTGCACCGGGGGCCGCTCCATGTCGGGGAAGTTGTGCGAGGCCGGAGGTGGTGCCCTGTGTGAAGATGCCCGGCAGAGGGAGCGAGGGAGGCCGACGTCGCTGGGGAGGCAAGGCCCTCCTCCTCCCACGGGGCACCATTTGCTCACCAGGCTGTGCTCCCATGAAGCTGTGACAGCCCACGGGGGCTGCTTTTTGCTAATCTGTCCACCCAGAAAGAGCACCTTTTTCTACTTGGCACAAAGGTGCCATATAGGCCAGCAGCATCCAGGTGGTCACGGGGGGTTTGAAAGATGATGGAGGGATGAGAGCCACCACAGGGAATAGAACCACGACGCTGTGACACTACACCAGCTCCAGGCCTAGGCTTTGAAGAGGACTCGCAGCCTCTGCCTCGGTCTCTCAGACCCTCCAGACCAGACCAGCGATCAGATGAATACCACCGAGCGGCACCATGGCGCTCAGATGGTCCCGCCAAGCCCTCTCAGTGTCTGTGCGCAAATTGGTGAAATATTATAAAGTGTTGTTTAAAGCCATTAAAAACGAGAGACACAATCTACTGTGCATACTGCAAAATAGCAAAAGATCAAAATTCATTTGTGAGCCGCTCTTGACATATAAATACAACAGTTTTATATGCATCCCTTTGTGTTCCACAGAGGATCGGAGGCAGCGTAACTATAGCAAGGACTGTAATTACATAAACGCTAAAGCTAAAGTTAATGCGGCCTCTCCCCAAGCACACTCCAGCTGGGTGGTGGGTGGGAAGTGGCCTTGGATGAAAACTGAAAAGCCACAGGGAAGAAGACATCAGCAGTGGGTGACCTGGGGCAGACTGCACTCTTAGCTTGATCTGCAGCTTGTTTTTTTTCCCTCACGATTCCTATAATTTCCACCTAATTTGTGAAAGAGACGCTTTGGTGTGACACCTCCCCCATGCGCCCTAGCTCCTGATTCTGAGAACCCCGTTTGACGAGGGACTGCTGACATGGCCTGAGCCCTGTAGTGGACGTTTGGCATCTTTTTTGACTTAAGGCGGAAGCCAGAGAACTTGCTCTGCCAGCTTCCCTTGCAGCTAGAGCACAGGCGGGTGCCCAGCTGCTCGGACACACGTGGTGAGATTTCGATATGAAAGTTGGGCAACATGAAGAAGCCAGCACAGCTCTGAGTCCATGCTCTGCAGAGGTTGGTGGTAAAGGGACAAGGATTTCGGGAGCCTGCAGATGGTGGAGGCTCTGGGCTCAGCACCAGTGGCGAATGCTATCAGTTCCTGTTTCTTCTTACTCTGGAGAGTTCTCAGGCCTCCTCTGAGAAAGCAAGCGCGGGTTCTCACACAGTTCTTTGTAGAAGTGGATATGCTTAGGCACCTCCAGGCCCTGGGGGATCACGTCACAGTGGCTGCCAGCTCCAGGACTGAGCACAACTGGGCAGGCCACTCCCCGCAGAGTGGACGTGTCACTTCCTTTTCAGCATCCCTGCCACTGTAAGGCACTAGGGTCTTCACAGTGTCTAATCCACCTGTGTGGACTGATAGAGGCCAGTTTTTGGTAAACTTACTCAGACTAGTGCATTGGGGTCCACCGTGGGAACCTCCCAGGGACTCTCGTGCTACAAAGGTGGAGCCCCAGGAAGGCAATTCTTAACTTAAAGGAATGATATTCAAATGGTAGAAATTCAGGCTTAGGGAAGAGCTATTTTGGTGTCTGAGTTTTTTCGATCATAGCACATGGGTTTATATGCCTGGGATTGGCAGGTTATCAGTGAGAGCCCTGATTCCAAGGTCACACAGGTAGAGAACCCACCAACTCTATTATAGGGACTCTCCACCATGAGTGTACATGAGTATCTGGGGGTGTTGTTAAGAATGCATGTTTCTGAACACCCCCCCCACCCCGCCTAGAGCTTCTGATTCGGTAGGTCTGGGGTAGGGGACCCCAAAATGTGGCTCTTTAACAAGCCTACCATGTGATGCAGGTGGTCCACTCTGGGGAGCAATGATGGTCTTGACATCTAAGCTCTCAGGCCTGGAATGGGGGTGGGCACCTTGGGGCTGAAGCTGCGGGGCAGGTCCTTACTGGGACAGCTTCTTGGGTCTTGCTCATGGGGCTCATAGGCGCCAGCTCTTCGGTCACACCACCTCCATGGACTCCTGTTCCCAGCCTAGGTTTCAAGGGGTCAGATGGACATGCTGACAGGCACCAAAGCTATAAAGCTATAAATCTGTGGCCTCCGGGAAGAGCAAATGGCATTTATGGGTCTCTCAGTTCTCCTTTCATGATTGCTACCGAACTACAAACAAGAGAATAATCGCAGTTAAATCCCCACTTGGGGCTGGGGGAGGCTCTCCGGAGCCCCCCGCCTGCCCTCATTAACGAGGCTGCCCTCTCCGGCCCCCTAGCCCCAGGCTGGCGCCCTCGGCCTCCCCTTTGGAGCAGCGCCATAATGTGCTCTGGAGCCCGATGAAATTTCTAATAATACTAACCAATGATGTGTTAAATTGAGACACTTCTGGCTCGCATGCCGGAAACTGCATGATGGTTTAAAGGACCAGTGCTTACCTTTCTCTATCAATTTGCTGCTAAATTACTGCTTTCGGAGCAACTTAGAGAAAAGTAATTCTTTATTTAAATTTTAATTTCAATCTTGTCATTTTAAATATATATTCAGATTCCAATCATATTACAGAATATGATGATGTCTTTGGAGGGCAAGTATTCCTGCTGGGAGCCTGGGTGGGGGCAGAGGATGTGGTGTGAGAGGTGCAGGGGAGCCTAGGCAGGAAGGAGTGACCCCAGGGGACAGACAGCTTGGTGAGGGCAGCCATGTGGTGGGGTGGGAGTTGGAACCGCAGAGGCCAGTGGTCACTCTCTGATCTGGCCCTGTGATCCCAGGCCTTCTGTTCTGCCCTGAGGGTCACTTGCAAACACTTTAAGTTGAAACCTCCAACCACTTCCTGTGCTGTTTCTCTCACTGGATCACTATGAGGACCCAATAAGCCCCAACCAAAAATGGAGACCAGGCGCAGATGAGACGGGGCTACCTGGCCTGCCACCACCAGAATGGCCCACGTTTATTGAGCACCTCCTACATGCCAGGCACGGGCATGATGCGACTTCCTTCCGTGAGGAGTTCTGTGTTCTCACCTTTGTTTTATGGATGAGTGTACTAAGGCCCGGAGAAGAACAATAACAGAACATGCTCGACTTGGTACTCTAACCCAGGTCTACTCTGCCCTAAGAGGTGCTCTGGGATGGCCGGAGTGGTCCCAAGTCACCTCTCTCCAGCCCACTCTCATTGTGGTTGATGGCCCCATGAACATGCTTAGTCACATCAAGGCCATGTCCACACTGCCCTGTCTGGGTGACACTTGGTGGCCCTCCTCTGGTGCCCGAAGGAGTACCAGCCACGGCTGCCCCTTCTCCTACAATGTCCCACCCACCTGGGCTTCTTGCTCTGATTCTGACAGCATGCCGGGGCCAGGGAGCCAGACCCGCCAGGCTTCCATGATCTCCCCCAATCCTCAGATCCGCTAGAGCCCAGGCTGCCACCGACATGTCCCCCCCAAGCCCTGCCGGGGTGGCCTTGGCCCTCTTCAGTGCGGCCGGTCTCAGACCACTGCAGCAGAGGCTGATCCCTGCACCGTCTCCAAAGCTGGCACCTCACTGCAGGGTCCGCCCTTCACGTCCCCTCTCTCTTCGGTACTCTACCCCCTCTCCCCCTCCCTTTCCATCAGCCCCTTCCCCTGGATTCTCTAACCTGGGGACTGAAAAAACCCTCGTTTGACCACTTCGCCTGCCATTCTAGCACCCACCTACCTTCTCTCCCTCCTTCTCCGTCTTCCCTGCCGCGGGCCCAGGACGCCTGCTGTTCGGCTCCCGTTATCCTTCCGCCTTCGCTTTTTGACTCCTCGCACCCCTGCACTTCAGGGACACCATCCCCTTTAAACGAACAGTTACCCCCTGACGCCAGATCCAGGAGCATTTCCCCATCCTCTTTCTCTGGTCCTTACCTTCTTGGAACTCCCTTCCCTTCGGTTTCTGTAACAACGCTTTTCCTGGTTTTCTGCCTCTTCCCGGCTTCTTCTCTGAGCTGCTCGCTGGCTTCTCTGCCAGCTCTGCCACGTGGATGTGCCCCAGGGCTTATGCCAGGGCCCCCTCCCCCTCTCCCAGGTCCTGTTGGGCCCTATCTTCTTTCATATCATTTTTCCGAAATGAAACATCTGTGTGGTAGCCATTGTCTTTGATAGGACCCAGCTTCCTATAGTATTCTGCAAGTTCATTTGCTTGCCCGTTTTCTAACATCAAAGTCTGCACCTCAGAGACATTTTCGCTGGAAGTTCAGCACAGATGGCTCCCCTCGCAAATGGAAAGCAACCACGGCTGGGGCTGCTTTCTGGGCTGCGCGCTCTCTCGCTCGCGTGCCCTGTCCAGGGCCCCGGCCCCTTCCTCCAGACCTCCTCCCAGTGTATGGGCCTTTTGGACAAAAGAAACGATAAATCTGGCAGAAGCTTCAACTCAAAGCTTTCAACTTTCCTCTAACAACTTTCAACGGAAAACTTCTTAGTCCCATTTCCAAGTAACTTTTCATCCATTACAAAACCCACAACATTTTCAAAGGGGCTTTGAAATAAGATCACCTAGCAGAAAAAAAAAAAAAAAGAAAGCCCATCACAAACGAAAGTCTTTGAAAAGAAAGAGGCCCTTTCCTGTGCTTGGGCTCCCTCTGATTGCAGTTCCCCTTTCATTCTGCCGAAAGGTGCAGGGCAGGCTTGGCCCTCAGCACACATCTATGATGTGAGGGAGCGAGAGGCCCAGACGGACAGTCACAGTCGGGGACGAGGAGGGGAATGAGCGGCACCTGCTCGCAGAGCTGCAGTGGGCCCTTCCTCGCCCCCCTCGCGGTTCCCCCCGCAGCTGTGCGCCTTACAACCTGCCCGGCCGCCCAGAGCCCTGGCCCTCTGCCTGTTCCTCGCTCACCTGGCTGTTTGTCACAACACAGCCTCCCTCTGGACCATGGCAACCCATCTTCATTCTTGCTGCCAAAGTGGGCGGGCAGGTAGGCATGGCAGGGCAGGCCTTTGATGGGACATTTCCCAAACGCTGGCCCTGCAGGCGGTGACTCTGGGACCACCCCTCGACCTCCCAGCCTCAGAGCCTGTGACATGCCCGTCCTCCCCGGGGTCAACTCTAAACGCACAGACACACATCAGACAACGGCCATTTTCGGGAGCCTTTGTAATTTTCGGATTTGAAATCCTCCGTGACTCTGGTGAGTAAAAGTCCTCTGTGCAGAGCAGCTGAGCTAAGAGTTGGCATGGGGACGCACGTGGGCTCCTCACATACTATGTGATGCTCCAGCCTTGGCCCTCAGGCGCCTGGACCCTGAGTGTCCAATAATAATTTTAAACCAAGCGACCAAACCTTCCTAGAGATGGTTCCTCGCCACCCCAGGGGACGCAGCAGGCTCTTTAGAATGCTTGGTCAGGCTGGCCCGGCCCCTCTGCCCCTCAATGCCCTCTCCGGCCTGCCCTAGAGGGCATTCTAGGATTAACTAAGCCATCCTTGGGTGCAGGACCCATCGGAGCCAGAAAAAACCCCAAGACTGAGCCCTGCTGACTGTCTACACTCCCTCGGGATCCCTTCTTCAACAAACACCTGACGCCCCTATTAAAGCCCTGCCACGATCCACCTTCCGTGGCCCCGACAGAGCCTCTCTCATCCTTATCCCAGACAAAGGCTCGCAGGCGAGAGGGACCAGTTCTGAAGTCTCTGCCGTGTGACTCCCACCACCGCCTCCGAGCGGGAAGCCAACTGAGAGCTCGACTCTCGTGCCCAGCAAGGCGGCCCTGACACAGACGTCTTCGGCGACCTCATTAGTGGCCTAACAAGAGAGAGGATTGTGGCAGGGTCACCCTGAGGTCGGGCAGGACAAAGAAACAAACAACGCAGCACAAATGTGCCTGTGAGGCGGCCCCTCAGACGGGGGCGGCCCAGCCGAAGGAGCTAAAACGGTTTTACTGCAGGGACTTCAAGACTCACTGGAGCAAGTGCACTCCCGAGTGTGTGTCTCAGGGCTGGAGCCTGGATTCTGGCACACGACGGGGCTGCGGGCTCCGGGGACTGGCCGGAGCTGCAGGGGAACATTCCAGAAACAGGCCAAGAGGGGCTCAGTTTACATCTCCCCAGCTCCCTGGCGCCCCCTCTCTGCTGGAGCTCTCTGTCGACCTGATGGAGAGGCGCATCCTCGGGCCAATGTCCAGCTAAGCCCCCTTAGCTCAGAACCGAGGGGGTCCTCGTGATTTTTTTTTTTTAAAAGGAAGCGGCATCATTCCGCAGCAGCCCATCTCTTCAGGCTTCAGAGACCTTGCTGCGGCAGACAGGTTCTATCGAAACTCACTGGAGGTCCAGGTGCAGGAGGGAGAGTGGTATGATTCTTAAGAGGTGGTGGAGCGGGGAGGGAGACACAGGAAGCAGCCCTCTTGGGTAGATCAACAGACAGACTTGTCTTCCTCGGCAGTGACATCGGAGGAGAAGCAGGGTTCTGGGTGACCAGAGCGGTTGTAAGGCTCTGCCTTGGTCTACAAGAGGATGGGGCAGCCATTGTACCGACTCCTGAGGCTGTGGGGCCTGGGTCCCCCATGAAGAGGCTGGGGCGGGGCCTGCAAGGCCTTGTGCCTGTGGCTGCTTGCCGTGGAGCCTTGGCTCAGGGCGAGGGGACCCAGACAAACACGCAGCGGCGGCTCAGGCCGCCTGAGCCACGGCTTCCTTCCCTTCACCTCCACGCAACGCCACCTGGCTACCACAGAGGCCCGTCGCATCATTCACTCATTCATTCATTCATACCACACTTATTGAGAGGCTGCCCTGTACTGGAGACACGACAATGAAGACTCTCTGGCCTAGGGGAGCACACAAGCTAATGGAAGAAATCATTATCACGGTTAGAACAGCTAACACTTATCGAAGCATTAGATCTGCCAGTTTATAACCCTCAAGACCCAGGAGCTTCTTGAAGCCAAGTTCTGCGTATCTATCTCCATTCCCCACAGTATTAGTCACCTCGGCTGCCATAACAAAATCCTGTAGACTGGGTGACATAACAACAGCAATTATCACAGTTCTGGAGCCTGGAAGTCTGAGATCGGGGTGCCAGCATGGTTGGGTTCTGGTGCGAACTCTTCCTGGCTTGCAGACAGCTGCCTTCGGCTGTGTCCTCACATGACAGAAAGTTCTAGTCTCTTTCTCTTTTATAGTTCTATCATGGGGGCCCCATCCTCGTGACCTCATCTAATCCTAATCCCAAAGGACCCATGTCTGAATACTGTCACAATGGGGCTAGGGATTCAACATATAAGTTTGGGTGGGGGACGTGATTCAGCCCACTGCACCCACATAGCATGCGCGCAGTGGGTCCTCAGAAAAGCCTTGCTGAATTGAGTGGACACCTATCTGCCTGTTGTTTTTCTGCTCCACTTTGTCCATCGGATCCCGGGGAAGGGGTGTTTAATGGAGCAACACCCACAGGCCTAACATGTGGTTGGTCTTCCCACCAGCCCGAGCTCTAATTTTCTACTTGCTTTTTTCTCTCACAACGTACTTGCTTTTTTCTCTCACAACGTAATCTCCATGATCTCTAGTCTTTCCCGAATGCTGTTGAAAGGCTTGTTGTATTTATCTCTGGAGAATCTGCCGTGCCCCTGTGCAATTTTCCATTGTCATGGTTCATTTTAATTTCCTCTAAGGCTGTTGGCCACTCTCGTGTTCAGAAATAGCTTGTTCCACTTAATAAATGCGCTTAAATAAGCAGACGTGGGAAGTTTCCTTGGCTTGCTCCTCAACGTCACAGTAAGTGGAGTGAGTTGCCTGCTCTGCCTCAGGCGCTTAGGCTGAGCACCGGTCTGGTGGCTTCCAGGAAGGAGAAGCTTGGATTGCAAGGCACAGGGCAGGGCAGGACCCAGGAGCTTCTGCTGGAAACCCAGCCAGCCTGGGTAGCTACACATTGGGTCATCTGGTTGACAACACACAGGTCTCCTGAAGTGCTTCCCTTTCCATAATGATCAAAGCTCCAGCCTGGCAGGCGAAAGGTCTGGGTTCGAATTCTGCTCCACCTCTAACTTGCCTGTGACCTTGCACAAGTCATTTTCCCTCTTGGAGCTCCTGCTGCTTCATCTAGAAAACCGGCATGATAATTCTCTGAAAGGCAGATTTCGGTGAGGAGTGAAAACCCCCTTCTTCTAGGGCCTAGCACCGAAACTGGGACAGAACAAGGGCTCAGCGAATGGCAGTGATTATTACTCTGAGGGGGCCCAAGAATGCAAGAAGGACGCCGTGCCCGAGGCAGAATTTTTCTTCGACATCAGTGCTTTCCGCATTGCTGGGGCCAGAGAATCCCCCGCGGGCTGTGATTATCAAGGAAGGACAGAAGAGAGGCGAGCTGGCTGGATCCACATTCACTCACCACGTCTACGGGAAGCCTAGCTGTTTGGCCATGAGACCAAAGCCAGGGCACCACAGGCTCCGGTGGCAGCTGGTCTGATCGAGAGCTGTGTTGGGCTTGTAGACCCAGATAGCCAGGGGTGGAGTTGCAGGGCACCCTTTCTGGGCTTAATTAACAATAATTAAGAGCCAAGAGTCTAAGGTGACTGGTGAATGGGAGTAGGAAGAGAGAGGCCAGACACACTGACTCAGAATTCCCGATAGAATGACAGCTGAAAGGCTTCTGTTTGATTGGCCCAGCAAGCCGGTTCCTACTCTGTGGTGCTTAGCAGGACACCGAAGCCTCCTGGTCCTACAGAAAATCCCTCAGCTTAGCTCTGGGGTGGAGGTGGGGGGGGTGAGCAGCCCAGAGAGGGATGTTCTAGGCAGTCATGTGCAGCTCGCCCTCAATGCCAAGGGTGCCTCATAAGAATTACCTCTGGGGGCTATAAATACCCCTAAATAAGCCCAGACCCCTCATTCTACTTTATTTAGGTTCAGCACCAACACGACCACTTACATTGCTCGGGTGGCATTAATTTACCGATTCACTTGAAGCTACAAATACAAGTCAAGAGCAGAGAAGGGGGACCCTCCAAATCTAGACGGCGGTCACGGCCAGCCTGCAGCTCCCTCCTTCTGCATCTGCCTCCTTCTGAATACAAGACTTCAACCACCCACACAGTCCTGCCACCTGACAACACGCACGTTCACACAGGCGCACGAGTGTGCACACACAGGCACTAGCCTACTTACACAGCACGCCCACAGCCGTGCCTTCGCGCCCCTGCACAAACCCACACAGCCCCTCCTGCCTGGGCCGCAGGGGTGACTCCAGCCCCTACAGGGCAGGAGATGCTGGCAAACAGCCCTGCCTGCCTCGCAGAACCTTTTTTTTCTCCAATGGCTTTGAAACACTGAGTCCCCCATGGCTACTTGGAGCTTCCCTCCCAGACACTTTTTCCTAAACCTGCTTCCAATCTGACTCATTTCGGTTTTAAAACAAGAAAACATCAACAAACACGATGGAGGGAAACAGATGGTAACAATTACAGAAAGCAGAGCCGTTCTCCCTACAAGGGTGGGCAAAACATATTGTCCCCAGACAACGCACCGTCTCCCGGCCACTACTGTAACCTGGGTGTAGGGCTGGCAAGGCCTGACTCTGCTGCCCGAGACAGGCCAGCGCTGGACGGCCATCTGGGGCTTCAAATGCCACAGGGCAGGCCCTCCGGAACCTGGCAACGTCCGGTTCTGCAGGGAGGGAAGGACAGGCATTCCAGCACATTCTAGTCTACCTCCCTACCTCTGGCGCCCGTCTGAGGTCCAAGATCTGGGTGGGATGGCCACCTGCCCTGCACACCGGGCCCGCTGTGACCGGCACCCACTGTCTCCTCACGTCACTGTGCAGAAGCCTGTCTCACCCATCAGACTTCGAGCTCCTGAGGGCAGGAGGATTTCACTGTGGGTGGCGGCTGGAGTCAGACTGCCTGGTTCACATCTTAGGCCTGCCACTTATGCTTGGGGCGAGCTGGGGCCAGCCGATGGACCTCCCTGTGTCATTATTTCCTCCCCCCTCAAGAGAGATCATTCTAGAACCTACACATGGGATGATGAATTAATATGTGCACAGGACTTAGCGCTGTGCCTGGTGCACACGGGCGCTATGTGTGGAAGCTGTCTTATTATTTCCCACGCAGAGAGCTGCTTCTCATCTGGCTCTCAGTCAGCATCGGGAAAGGCCTGCCAGGAGGAGGGGTGAGGAGGCAGGCCTTAAGCTGTGCCCTGAAGGACAGACGGGGATTCCAGGCAGGAGAAGCCACGCACGGGCATTAAGGCTGAGAAGATAGGCCCTGACGTTGGCCTGGGGCGTCTGAGGCTCTGGGAGCAGACGGCCAGGTCCAGGGTCCGGCGATGGAGGTTGCTGTGCTCCATCTCCTGGGGCCCACCCTTTGTCTTTTGTGGTCGGAGGAGGACAAGGGCTCTGCCTCTAGCGGATGAGGTTGGTAGAGAAACAGGCAAGGAAACTGGTGCCACGCAGGGAGATCAGAGGGGGCACGTCCCTCAGCGGAGTGGGCCCAGGAAAGCTGCCTGGAGGAGGCGGCTAAGTCCTGTGCGAAAGGAAGAGGGGTCTGGGGATAAAAGTAGGGGTGATGCACATTCTGGGCGCAGGAAACATGCCGTCTCTGAGCATCAGAGCAGCAGGGCGTCTAAAGTGAGGGATCATTACCGCAGTGCCTCAGGCAAAGATTTAAGGTCTCAGCTTCAGTTTCCCCCACCTGCACGATGAGAATTATAGTCCCCTCCTTCCTGGGCCTGTGAGGTGTGCCGGTCAGGATGTCTATCAGAAGTGCCTGGCTGATTGCTAGCGTATCGAGCTGCTCCCCGCGGCGGCTGCCGGGACCCTGCCTTTCGGACGGGACTGTCTCCCCCGTGTCCTGTTCTTAGACACATTCACACGTACAAGCTCTCACACGCCGTGAACACTTCCCAGCACACCCGTGACCCCAGCTGTCCTCACACCGCTATGGACCGAATGTCTGTGTCCCCCAGAATTCATGTGTTGAATTCCTATCCCCACGTGATGGTAGTGGGTGGTGTGGCCTCTGGGAGGTGATTAGGTCATGAGGGTGGAGAGAGCGCGTGTCCCCTCTCTGCTCTCTGCCATGGGAGGGCACAAAAAAGAAGTCGGCAGTCTGCAACCTGGATGAGAGCTGTCACCACAATCAGACAGTGCTGGCACCCTGATCTCAGTCTTCCGGCCTCCGGAACGGTGAGAGATTAATTTCTGCTGTTTGTAAACCGCCCAGGTTATGGCACTTTGTTAAGGCAGCCTGAGCTGAGACAACACGTGCACCTTCCAAGTTCACGACCTAGGGTCCAAGGGACACCAGTTGGCACGTCCTGTATATCCCAAATCTCCCCCTTTGCTTATAGCTGGTTCTCTCTCCTACCTCCCGGACTCTGCTGAGCCTCTAGCCTCTGGAGGTGTGCGGTGGACACCCCTATTTCAGGGCCCTGGATAAAGGCGGGTTGCGTTTACCCGGTGACATCATTCTGGGCTCATTGTGAGTGTCAGGCAGAAGCAGGCTGCAGAAGCTCCAAGATGAAGGGGAGGAGGGTGTATTTTATTCTATTCCTCCTCGCCCCCGCCCCACAAGGCCTGTTCCTCACAAATGTGTATCAGGCAGCTTGTCTGGTAAGCACTTCCAAAGTGGAGAGGGGTGACTTTGTGCTACATACTATTTTTGCAGCTCTTTCTATGTTAGAACATATTGACATCCCCTCTTGTTCTCTTGGGGTGGGGGGCGGGGGGCTCAACGTTTTCAAGTTCTTTTAGTCTGCCCATTTTCCAGCCTGGAGCAGCCTGCCCTGTTAGCAGCAGGGACCAGCACGCTCCTTCAAGATGCTCCAGACACCCACTGCTGTTTCTTCCTCCGCCCCCGGCCATGCCACCCCCCGAGCTCTCCTGGGAGGGCCGGCCACAGGCTGGGAGTTGGGAGGCCTGGGCTCTCGGTGACCTGGACAAGACCCTTCTCCCCATTTGCAAATGGGCACTTGGAAAATAGCAGTCGGTCTTAGCTGTCTCTGCAGTGGAAATGTGTGTCTTGAGCTGCCGGGCTCAGCACCAATTAAAACAACGTCCCACTGGCTCCCTGAACGCTGGTTCCGTGATGGGCATCCGGCTTCCTGTGCAGGTCTGTTCTCATCATCCATGGCATATGATGGCCTCGGTTTATACACCCATCTCTGTGGGCTCGGCTGTCTCTCCGTAAGTGTTGATGTTTCTTAGGATTCTGTAATGTTCTTCTCACGCCGCCTCTTCTGCTGCGACCCTGCTCGTGTTTCTGGACTTAATATTGCCCACCTGCTAAATCTTCGCCCCTTTAAATTCCAGGCCCTGCATATTCCAATGCCTGCTGGGCACCTCTACTTGGATAGTCTTCCTGCATGTCAAACTCGGGTGTCCTCCTCTGGATTCCCTATCTCCCGCCCCCCCGCCCCAGCCCAGATCTGCTCCCTCCCTGTAGGCTCTGCCCCAGAGCTGGCTCCATCACCCGCTATTACCAAGGCAGAAACGGGGCTGGGGACTCAGCCTTAACAGCCCCTCTCCCTCCCCCACCCCCAGCAGCCTTGCTGACACTCTCCTCAGTATTTCTCTAGCAGCCCTGACCACCCTGTCCCCCTACTCTTGACTTCCACCTGGCCTC
>JAQQSQ010000810.1:0-13719 GCA_028627145.1 Eidolon dupreanum
ATTTAATTAAATGTCCTGCTAATGGTTATTTTTACTTTGTAGCCTTTTACCATTACAAACAATGCTGAAGTAAATATCCCGAACAAATTCTTCTTCGGAACACGTGTATGAGCACATGAGCAGGATAATTCCCTAGGAAGTAATATCAGAGGTCAAAGAGTATTTTCATTTTTTTTTATATTAATTATCAGTTGATGCATTAAACACAGTATTTCTCAGGGAAAATTTTTGTGGCTAATAAGTTGTGACAGCGTTTCTTCAAAGAGGACAGAGGGTCATTTTCTGGTGGCGATGGTCTACACAGTGTTTGCAGATAAGCACTGCTGTTGGGGATGACGGCTTCCGGGCCCAGTTCAGTTTCCGTCTGTCCCCTGCTCATTGTTCCTTTGCAAGCTCACTCTGAGTTGTCCCAGGAGCAGGAGGCATCACATAAGCAGACATTTCAAATACCACGGCATTTCCATGGAACCACTACTGAGGACCGAGGACCAGGTTAGTCCAGGAACTGACACATTTTTGGTGGGGGAACACAAAACCTTATATTCACAACTTAGCACAAAGTTAAAAATTCAGATATCTGATTTGTGTTTGAGAGAAAGCAGGCTGGGAGAATTTGTCCTCCCGGGACATCATTTAATTAAAATAAAAAGAAAATTGACAAGTTTTAATTTATTTCTTAATTTCTTAGACTGTTCAAATTGGATTATTAAGAACAAATAAATCTATTCAAAGAGTTTTGACTCTTAGACATCGTATAGTTTTTTGACTTTGAGTTTATGTATAGGATAAAAATCAGTGCAATTGGCATCTTCAGCAGTTTCTTCTCCCTCTCCCTCTCTCTCTCCCCTCCCTTCCCCTCCCCCACCCCTCTCCCTCCCTCTTCCTCTCCCTCTCCTTCTTAATGCTGGAATAGTTTGAAGTCCTCAGGCTCAGATACTTGCCTATTTATTTGCTCTCTAACCCTTTGCCACAGGCTATAGGAGAAATATTTTCCAGGAATGAGCCACTCCTTCTTTCCTCCCCTGGGGCAACTTTTGTAAACTCTGCAAAAATACAAAGTGAAGACTTCATTCAAGAATTGTGAAATTCTTCTACAGCTTCTCTTTTTCTATTACTAGCTAGGCAGAACTCAGGTTCCTATTCCAAGTCCAATAATGAGCTATCCATTTAGTGTGTTGAAGTGTTCCTTTATTTAAGTGTAGTTTTCTTAATGGCCTTTATTGGGTTTGAGTCTCTTGCGTCAGCTGATGCTGCTTCCTCCCCTTTAAAAGCAGACTCATTTGATCTCTAGCTACTCTTGAGTACATCACCTGTGAGCGAGGCAACAGGACAGGTACTATGCAAGTAGCCCACCTCCAAAATTCCTGCTCCGCATTGCCATCACAGTTCTGCCAAAGAGTCTCTGGGCAAATATACAGCCTCAGACAGGCACTGCTGTTTCTGAGGAAGCTTAGGAATTCAGAGGAACATCTGCGACAAAGACAAAGCTGTATTTCCTTCTAGGGGTCTGGACAATTTGAACTTGGCAGAAAGATCCACACATTGACTCTGTTAGGATTCCAACCCTCAAAAGAAAGTTATAAATGTTTGGATTTAAACGAAATACAATAGATGGGCAATTATGACACCGAGCATGCTCTTACAGAAGTTTACCATTTAGATACATTTATTTATCCATTAATTTAGTTATTCAATAAATATTTCTTACACCCTCCAAACTTTCTGTCAGGCACTCAAGATACAGATGGGCTGCTTCTCTTCAGCAACTGGTGGATCTAACCTGGAACTGAAAATGAAATCTGGTGCTCAACATTCACTGGCAGGAAATTTGTGTGTAAATTCTGTAAGCCGGTAGCCACAATAAGGGCAATTATAAATATTAAATTACATTTGGCCTAAGCCATTTTAGTCTTAAAGGGGTTTTGTGAACCTGTAATTGGGAAGACATGAACCATGTAGACATTAACATAGCTTGTTTGTTTTAAAATTATTCCAGATTGATTTCACATCATGGTGGTAAATAAGTGACCCCAAATCTCTGTAATTTTTGCCATAATTGATTAACTTGTCAAGGCAGAAAATGAAATAATTCAGAGTTGTTGAAAGAAATGTGGACAAAAAGGGGCTTCCGTGGAAAGCAACCTCACAGGGTGATCTGATTGTAAATTCCTAACTGGGCAGGTCACAGGAGGCGGGTAGTTATGCCTCAGGCCTGTAACTTCTTTACTGAAAGGCTTATCTTGGCCTTAAGTAAGCCCTGTCCAGAGTTTAGATGGGTCCAGGTTAACAAGCCTTTGAAATGCCCCTTTTCATAATTCTTCTTCTAGTTCATGACCACCCTTTCGGACCACTCTCTAGAGATAACCTTAATCCACCCCACCTTGCTTTCTCCCAACTACAAGTAATCTTCCTTATGTCCCCTTCTTCATTTCAAATGTATAAAAGAAATTGTTATTCTCAAGAGAATTTGAAATCTTGTTCCCCAACATATGTCACCAGTTTGTTTCGAATAAATTCTTACAAAAATTATCAATAGGTTTGGATGTTCTTGTTCCTTAGGTCAACAGGAAGATACTCTTAAGATACTTTTAAAATTGGCAACAGGGCCACCTAGTGAGTTGGGGGGTGCTGAGTTGGCGGAACTGTGCAGACAAAAGCTTTGGGGCATTGGACTTTCTTCCTTGAAGACTACTAGGTCCAGAAGTCATTTGTAACTTCAGTTTCCACAGTTTTTATTCCTATTTTTCACAAATAAGATTTTATTTTCCTCCAGAAAATAAAATAATGCAAAAACAAGATGAAAGAAAACAAAAACATTAAATCTCCTTGCCCGTGTCCTCAAGAAAAATGAGAACAGAAAAAGAAAATTGTATTAAAACATTTTTCATCCTTTTTCCCCTCATTTTCAAAAGTATCCTGTTCTACTTCATGATCTCTAGATTTAAAGAGAAGGGAAGCAGCTTCTAAAAACAAACTAAAATAAATTATCAAAAGTAGTTGAGAAAAAATTTGGAACTCTAAAAGGTAAATGAACAAAAAGCAGATAGTTGCTTTCCCCTCACGCAAAATTCACGATTCTTTAGGTGTTATTACTTCTGTAGTCTGGGGCCTGCTAATTTCTTGTTGTTGGAATCCGGCAGGCGTTTGCCATTGGAGACCCGCTGTCAGCCAATCAGGGTGAGCAACCCAGGCTGCTTTGATGTAACATAAGTTGGAGAGTAGCAGGTGGCCTTCCCTGCTGTTTATAGTGCAGCTTGGGGAGTTCTGTCAGATGTAGCAGCTCCTCTTTATCGGCATGGGATCTATGTAAATCACAAAAGAACAGATGGAAAAATAGTCACATAACCCGGTTCACTTCTTAGAAGCCGCTCGTAAACCTCTGCACACCAACCCCCTTCCCCCGCCCTATTTCAAAAAGCAGCCATTGGTGGATTGGTCATCCAACTGCTACAGGGTAATCATTTTGTTGATAAAAAACATCTAAATACATAAATTAGACAAAGAAAACAAAAGCTGCAAACAGTTTAAACGATCACAGCTGCTATCTATGTGTATTTTACCATTATACTGCTGATTTAGATTAAGTAAACACAGAAAACTTAGAAATTGTCTCTCATCTATCCGTTCTAAAGATCTATAGAACTTCTTAGTGGTGTCAGTTGATGACAGTGATTTAATATGTCAGTTCGTTTGATTGTTGTTTTTTAAATACAATTATGAAATCACCTGTCAATTTTTTTTCCTCCAGACTCCAAATAATTTTCTAAGGCTGAACCATATGTAGTTTCATATTGGAAACCATCAAAGGAAAACTAAGAAAATTTGATTCAGAAAGCTTTTTATTTGAATTTCATGTAATTGAAGGAAATATTTTTAATCTATACAAACATTTACTACTTGCATTTGTGTTGTTCACTTAAACCACAGCGTGTGGTTCATTTGCTGTCTTGATCATATATATATATATATATATATATATATATATATATATATGTTGTTATATATAATATAGATTTATATTTATATTTTATATATATATGATTGTTTTTTTGACCAAATGCTAATGCTCTGTTCATAAAACACATATGTGAGGCTATTACCTAATTGAGTTTGTGGGAAAAAATTTAACTTTATTTAATTAAAAATTTGTTAAAAATTTCACCAGGAAATGGAAAGAAGAGAAAACAAACAAACAAACAAAAAAACGTAGCCTTAAAACAGGAAATGGTAGGAACAAAGGCACCAACCTATGACGCAGTGTAGGGTGTGATGTAAAGTGTACCCCAATGCTTTCTAAGTGTGATTTGTAAGGCAAGGTGTTGAAAGAGATGAAACTCTAAGTTAGCTAGGTCTTGACCAAAGAGGACCTTAAAGGTCTCATGAAAAAACAAGAGCTATGACCTGGATGTGATCAAAGTTGACTACTGAATGTTGACTTTAATCTATTTATAAATTTAAAATCTGTACAAATAATCCATTTAAAAACACATAAATTATCCAAAGACCTAGAGGGCACAGAAGTTGTCTGTTAGAGTACTTTGCTACAGAAACGAACAATTTCTTTTTTTCTTAGGGATTAGAGTGTAGAAATATTATTATGTAAAATCCTTATTGTACAATGATGAATTTATAAAACAGGAGAAACCAAGTCTCAAAAACAATACAATAGTAAAATTCAGTATTAGTAGAAGTCAATACTCTTACAAAAGTGCTCCAAAAGTTTCCTTTTCTGGAGGAAAAGGAGGGCAAGAAGTACACAAGAATTGTTTCCAGAACTCCATAAATTAATTTTCTAAAAATTCGTGTCCAGGGAGGACAATATATTAGACCATAAATTCTCAACTGCGAGCAATATTTCCCTCCAGGGGACACTTGGCAATGTCTGGAGACATTTTCGTTGTCACAACTGCTGAGACAGAGTGTTATTGACCTCTAGTGGGTAGAGATCAAGGACACTGCTAAACAGAGGACCCACAGAACAAATAATTTTTAGCCAAAATGTCAATAGTTCTGAAGCTGAGAACCCTGGTTTAGATATCTCAAACATTTAATCACATTTTTTATTCTCAAAAGAATGAGACTCCAAAATTTCATCATGTCTAATCATGTACATTTGGACATATGAGGGAGCAATCAAGAGGTTGTTCTTAAAGTTATCAAATACATAACCTTCTTATATAATGAATTCGTCTCCAAGCAGAATCTTACAAAATTCTATTTTTTTAATATTTAAATTTTTTTGGAAAGTTGCTAATGCATTTCAAGCATTAGTAAAGAAAATTATGCTTGAAATAAAAGTGTTATTTTTAATAAATTTCCAACAAATAGCTGTACACTTATAAATATTTGTTTTAAGGTAAAGAGTTGTCAGATCATTTCAACAGAGCTAATCTGAAGTAACTAAACATTATATTTCTGGATACCATATTAAAATATCTTCTGCATGAAAACGTCAGGAGAGATGGGACTAGATTCTCATTATATGAGGTTAAGATTCTCTAAATAGTAAATTTTTTTTTTTTTTTTTGTAGTCACACACGATTTCTGGTGTATCTTAGGCCATTGGGAATACTTACTTACTTAGTTCCCTGTGACTCAAAATAAAAGGAAAATTTCAAAATGAAAATTTCTCTCCTCTCAGGCATTCATTCACTTCTGATAATCTCTGTTAGTTAAACCTCTCTTTTGTGACAACAATGATGACTACAAGGAAACCTAATAATTTACCTATTTCTACTTGAAGATTTTACTTAAGATTGCTTTTACTTTTCTTTATCATACCAAAAAGTGAAAAAAAATAATAAAGACAGGAATCTATATTTTTGTAAATATGAAGCCATGTTAAATAACAAACATTGAGAAGAACCAACACCAACTATACAAAGGTAATTATCAATGATCAAATGAGCTAAAATAATGTAACAATGGCATTTCGAATGATCATTTTTACTTTTATTTTCGATAAATGGGATTGGTGCGTTTTTGACGTTCATTCTATATTTTCGTTCTCAGATCTCTGACAGAGGATATAAGGTAACTGCATCTCTCAGATTTAATCGTGAATTTGTATCTTCTAAAAATGTCTAATTGAAGTAATAGTGAACATCTAATAATTAAAGAATATTTCTTCATAACTGTTTCCTAAGGGTTTACAGATGTGGCTTTCTCCTTAAAATTTAGCTGTGTGGAAATAAGATGGCAACTCCAGAATCCTTAAAAGTTGGTGGTCCTTTGAATCATTAAAACTAGGGTTAGTTTTGCAAGGTGTTCCCTGGGGAAAATAAAAATTCCATAGACATGTAGTACTTAGGAAACTACCCAGTTTATCACTCTCTTAGAGTCTCAGTACACATTGCAAAAAAGAAATCAGCAAAAACCTGCTTCATTTTATTTATTCTAGCATGTTTCAAAACTACTAACATCTAGTGATTCTAATGTTCCAAGGAACAAAGTTTAGAAAAAGGTAGTTTAGAATATCTAGTCTCATTCTTCTATTTGATTTTTGTTTTGATTTAATTGCATCTTAAATCTCGTTTCCTAACAATTAGCTAGTTATTTCTTTTAGCACTTCCATCAGTAGTGCAAACAGGACAGGAGGTTAATTTTAGGGTTTTCCTCATTTATTTTTAGAAATGCTTTAGTGAGAATAGGCCACTGGTGAATTTCTCTTACTACCCCAGATTCCATATCCTGAGACATAAATGATGAAGAATCTGCACAAACAGCAGCATCCAATGCAACATTTCAATACCTTTTGTGTAAAAATAACACACTACATTTAAGATTTGAGTTGCATTTCTCTTTTGAGCACAACAAAACTTGTACTAAATATAGGGACCAGTTATTGAGTACATTTGTGACCAAATTTAATGCTTAGCTATAGTCACACTATTGTCATTGTCCTTGGTGGAGGAAGGTGATGTTTATCCTTTTGTTCAAGCCTGATTGCCAAATTTAGTACCGCATCTGTAGTCCTTTCCACACCTTCTTCTGAAGACCTCATTTTAGCGCACTTTCTCCTTATCTAAAAAAAAAAAAAAAAAAAAAAAAAAATACGGAGAATTGAGTCTCATGGGGCAAAATCAAGAATAGGAATGGTTCTAAACCCAAGTCATCCCATAGCCCTGCCATCCAGGTTTTCTCCATTGGAAATGGATGAAAACGTTCAGATCAGAGTGTAAATTGGCATGAAACTTCATCTAACATGCGATAAAGTTAGAGAAGATAAGATGATTTTTTAAAATGTATCATTATTCATATTCAGTGCTTCCTCTGCACTTCTGTGTACCATCTGGTCCTGATGGTTGAAGTGCCAAAATACCATAAGGAAAGTTGTTTTTGTGGTATTTCCAGTCCAACCAGAATCAGAAAGTACCAGAAATCTCTTGAGAAAAGCTGCTGTCATAGGACACAAAGCCTAGTTTGTCAAACCAAAGAATTTAAAAAGAAAAGTAGCTGAAGTCAAATTACCATCCAAATTTAAAAACTGCACAGAGTGGGTTCTGGGTTTTGGGTTTACCAGGTATCTTGCATAATAATAATAGTAATAATAATAATTAATAAACACCCTACCAACTTCTTATAAAAGTATCCCATTTCTTTATAAATTCCTTTTCTATTCCTTAATTTATTTCTTTTATGCTTACACATTGATTTTTAAGGGGAATATTTATGGATAAGTAAAGTTATGAAATTTCCAGTGAGAAATGATTGAGAAAAAGAAACATTATGCAGACCTATTTAATGGGTGACACCAAATTTAAAAGCCTTTATAGAGTATATGTTATATATACAAACTACCTGATATGGTCCTGTTTATGAACGCTTTGATGTCTAAAGAATTCTTTTACATGTCTTTCTACTTCTATACAGGAGATCACAGCTTGTCAAATACAAGGAATCTTGAATCATAAAAGACTCAATCTGTGCTATAAACTTACTGGCCAGAAGGCTGTTAAATTTGGAATGATTTTCACTTCCATTCAATCCCCAAACCTTCCGAGATTTATCTGACAATGAGTTTTATTTGGCTTAATTTAGTTCAACTGAAAAAAAAAATCTAAATAGGAAAAGAGTTTAAGTGATGAGAACATTGTGGACATCACTCATTCATAAGGTCACCAGATATGGAAGTCTACTCATGACAAGTAACACACACACACTATTGTATGACGATTAGTATGTTAAGGAGAGAAATTTAGTATGCCTATTTTTTGCTAAAGGAAGTGTCCTGTATAATGCATAGAACATAAGCATTTGTGTTAGATAGACATAGATTCAAATTCTGGTTCTACACCTGTCATTTATAACTTAGGAATAGTTACTAGCTGCTCTAATCTTAAGTTTCTTCATCTAAAAATTAAAAAAAAAAAAAAAACGAAACAATTAATTATTTTACTAGGTTGAAAGGATCAATGAGCTATTGAATATAAAGTTCCAGTACATAGCAGGTGCTCAATCTTCTCCTCACCAACTCCAGCTGTATATGAGGATCATAAAATGATAGACAGCTGCAAGGCAGATGCTTAAGAGGCTAGCATTTACAAAAGCATCTTGTAATTTTTTACTTAAGGTCTTTTTTTTACCCATTGAAAGAGGAACGAATAATTCTAAGGATGAAACTCACATAAGCTTGAGAGGTAATAATATTCTCCATTAGGAATATTACATACTCAGTTCCCATAGGCAATATTCTGAAATTTTTTATTGCATGAAATAGTAATACTTTGAGAGGGTCATGCTCTGATCTGAGCTGTATCTGAATCCATGTAAAAATATAGCTCTTACATAGACATTATTGAATCGCTCGCTATGCCCTTGACTCAGTCCCCGAGAGACTCTTTTCTCAAAGACAATTAAAGGAAGTCAAAATAATCCAGGCCAACAATTTTTTACTGAAAACAAAACTCATCTCATTGAATTTTAGGGCAGTATTATCTGCAGCTGGTATGTGTGTTATGATATAGTTTGCTGGAATCTAGTATCTGTTTCTAAGACAAATCGTTCAACTGGTTATTTTTCTTGAGACATTTCGCTTTCTGTTATCAAATCACAGTCTCAAAAAAAGCATCATAAAAACACAAATCTCATGATTTTTCCGGGAAGCCGGACATTGGCATACCCAGAATCTAGTCTTTAAACCCAAAGCCTTTAGATCCCAAAGTAGGAGGTTCAAACTTCAGAGCTGTTATTGTCCTTACATAATTTAACTTTTCTGCTCTCTTATTCCCTTGAATCACTGGAATTGAATTGAAATCACTTAAGCCACTGATACTCCCTTGTAACTGTTTTTTCTTTACATCATTTCTCCATAACCCACACAGGAAAGCAGTTAAAGTGTCATTCTATGAAGCACCCAAGGAGTGTAAAAAAAACTGCCTTTTGGAGAACTTTGCCTGAACCTTCCTCCTTCAACGCCGTCCTGTGCAGCAGCTGGCAGCTGCTTTCCTAACTCCTGTCACCCAGCACTGGGGTTCATTGCCCAAACAGTACTAATAGGAGTGGTTTATTTTTTATTTTTTTGAACAATAAAACGTATGTACCATTCTGCTTTGAGCTTTTGAGACACTATCTTATTAGGAATGCAATCTGTCAAGAAGAGCAAAGTGCATCTGAAGAGAACTCCATTGTCTCTGTGTTATGTTACGATACTTTTAGTAGATGGTGACATTCCCGAGACAGCACCTGCTGCGCGGCTTTGGGCGGCTGGCCAGAAATGAAAGGGAAAAGCAACTTGCGGTTTAAATCTGAGCAGTGCAGCCTTGCGTTGCTGTAACCAATACCAGGCACTGAACAGTTGGGAGGGTTGAGAGAATCTCAGTCTGCAGACACTTGAGTTCAGAGTGTGTGTGAGTGCCCAGTCATTGTCAGAAATTTATGAACAGGCAGATCGTAGGAATGTTTTTCTTCTTGCTGGGTGCATACTTTTGACATAACTGTCTGTAATTTTCCTCTCCCATACTTCTAAGGAGATGGCCCTTGGGAAATTCAGGGGAGTCCTTACAACTAAGGGCTTCAAGTATAGACTCTTACTAGTACAAAATGAATACTAAAACGATGGTATTGGTGAAACTTCACATTGAACAAAGGCTTTTAAAGGGAAAATATTAACATATAATTCTTGTTGATAAGCTAGTATGGGTTTTTTCCTCTAAAGAAATATTTCGATTTTTTAAAAATCCTCTTCCTCATCAGTTTTTGTTGCCAATATTATAGATACTACTGAAGCTAAGACCTCTTGAATCTATAGTTATTCAAGATAGCCAAATGATCAAATTCCATAAATTGAAGTTACTGTTCCCTTTGACTCCTCAGTGAAATGTGATGGGGAAAAAGAAAAAAAAAATCTAGAAAACCAATCCAATGATGATGGCAGTGACAAAAATTGTGAACTGTTATTTCCTGATAATTAATTAAACTTCAGAGGATAGTACCTGTTTGAGAAAATCCAAAAAGAGAAAACTACAAATCCAATTAGGCAATGCCTGTTTTTCTTTAAAGTGAGACTTAATTCAGTGGAAACTATTGTTCAGAAATTGTACACCAAGGCATTCTTTCTTTTCTATCTGAATTGATGGTGCATTGCTGTTGACTTTCTGGTTAAAGACTTCAGTAAGAAGGCTTCTTGGCCTTTTCTCCATATATCCATTGACCTTAGGAAGTGATGACTTTATAGGTTGTGACCACATGGCTCACACCACTGAGAAGTAAGTGCAACACTCTCAAAAATCCCAGTGGGGAAGCAGAAAGCAGCATCATTCAGAAAGCGTTACTGGGTTCCCACTGACCAAGATGCCTCAGACTCAAATGAAAATTCAACTTGTTTTGTGCCAGTTATTGAATATGTTCCAGTTCCTACAGAGTTGTTTCTGTGTGTGTGCTTGTGTTTGTGATTTTTTTTGGAAGAATACGGATTTTATGCCATTTTAACATGCAAATCTCATTATATTCTGTTTTTCATAACTTACCCTCTCTCTTTAATAGGTCAGGACTGAAGGTATGACAAAAACGGATTTTATGTCATGAATGTTGAGTTCTGAGAACGGTAAATTCTGTGTTTCATGTCTTCTGGGAATTCTTATCAATCTGATGGGCTTATTTATGGAGCTAAGTCAGAGTCTTAAAAGCCTCTATATGCCAAGCTGAGATGTGGAGTGCTTCTAAATTTTAAAATCAATTGCATCGATTCAATTATAGAACATAAGTGAGGACTAATGGTTTTTATGTTCATTAACTTCTAATTTACATACGATAGAAGATGTTAATATGGTCCCAGAATCTGTGGGAAACCGTTTTAGTTCAATGACAGAAAATGGGACTTCAGTTTTCATTTGCAATGGGTCGATATTGCAAAAATTAAAATATGTGATCTTCAGCTCACATTCTATGATTTTCCCATCCTTCGCGTTGTTGAAGAAACTTTGTGGACCCTGGGTGGAATGTGTAACCTCTTTATCAACTGCTCAACTGCTTTTATAAACAACATGGGTTTTTACTTAAGGTTTTATCAGAAATTTAAAAAAAGTCATTACTTTTGGATTTTTCTGAAGCGCAGACAAGTCAAACAGCCAAAATCAGGACTAAAGATAAAGGCAAACCTGGACACATTTTCAATTTGAATTACATTCAAATAAATTCTAAATATTTCTGTTTTTCATTTGTGTGTGTGTGAATTAATAGTTGCTTTGTTTCTGATTTTTTTTTTTTTTTTTTTTTTTTTACCATTTATTAAATACCAGAATGATGTTAATGTGCTATGTAATCGGAAATACTATTATTTGAGGAACATCTAAACATCGTGGACAGATTTCTGGGGAGTTAGAAGAATCTTAAATTATTTTTAAATCAAGTCCTGGATGTGATTTTCCTCTGGCGTGCTTGTTGTCTTTGGAGAACAAGATAAGAATTATCCTCATTCTCCAAGTTAGTTTTCATTTTAAAAATGCTATATGGTTACTTTATGGTCATATTTCCCTTTTCATTCAACATTTTCATTTTCTTATTATTTTTGAAGTAGATGGGTGGTAGTATTTTTTTCTGAGTAGTATTTTATTTGTTTATAGAATTGTTTTAGACATATTTGAAATGGTTTCTAAAGAAATTTGATTCAAATTTAAACTCTCCTACAGTTTTTATGACTTTGGGCTATTTAATCACCCTATAAAATGAGAACAATATTTCTACATGTTGGTTTTTTTGGGGGGTGGTGGGAGAAGAGATTATATATATTTGTCAATGAGCTAGTGCTTAATAAAAAATGGGTTATTTTTTGCCCTACTTATACCTACTTTTCCCCTAAACTCTACTTTTCCTACATCAAACATTTTCTATTCCATGGGAAAGACAAATGTTTTCTCTTATATTCTATTTTGGTTTAATTCCTTATACCCTGTGTAATTACTTAGGATTAGGTTTGGATGAATAAGACGTGGTGCTACTTATTCTAGCTACACATGTAGTGAGGTGTAAAATAGGAAGACAGAAATATACCCATTTTAAAACAGAGATTGGGAGTGGAATAGACTTTCTCTAGAATACTCCAGTTTCTTTTTTAAAGCAACAAAACAAAAATGTTTACTGTTTCTTTAAGTTTCATGTATTATATTTGACTTTAATGTAAAGGGGAATTAAAGTTTTAAGTATCTATGATAAATAGAGTAACCCAGTTCTCTACTTGTCCAAAACCATCTCATTCATTATAGTATTAATATACAGAAAGCTCTATACTTTCATATTTTTGAATGTTTATATCATTCTTCTTTGCCAACTCTCACACAGTTGTTTTGATAGATTATAATCAGGTTGCTTAAAAGCATTTGAGCTCATTACTTACAGACACAAGGTTGCTGTCTGAAAATAAACCTTGATGTTAAATAATAAGAAAAAAATGTTTTTTGTTTACTTTGTTTCTGATATGTTTGATCAGAGTCAGCTGAGCAAGTCACATTTTCAAGTCTCCAATTCATTTCGCACATAAGAACATTCTGATTGGAGATGTATCTGGAGAGTCCAGAAATAGCTCTAGAACCAAGAAAATTAAAGAAAAGAATTTAAAAAAGGATTATGGGTTTGAGCAGAAGATGGTACTGAAGACTTCTAAAATTGAAAAAGAGAAAGGAAAAACCAGAGATTAGAGAAAATTCAATGAGATAAAAGTATGTATATTTCAAGTATTCATTATGGGTACAACTAGGTAAATAAATGAGGATGCTCATTGAACTATCTGATCACGAATGATGGTGGCCTGACAGTGAGAAGGCTTCCTATTGTTATTGCTGCTCCCATGACACTTACTGACACTGCTTCTGCTTCTGCTTCTGCTGCTGCTGCTGCTGCTGCTGCTGCTATTTGAACTAACCACAACTAACAGCACCTCTACCTTCCACTTATTAAGTTTATTTGCTATGCTTAAGACACTAGGCTAAGCTCTTTTAAAAAGGTATCTTATCACTTAAACCTCTAAATAAGACTTTGAAGTAGGTGTTAACATCTCAATTTTATTGATGAACAAGTAGTGGCTTAAAGAAATAAAGCAGTTGTCCAAGATAACATGATCATGTGGTTATTTTCACACAAGCTTCTTTGACCTCAGATGGTGATGTTCTTAAAGGAGAGAATACAAGAGAAAATGGGAGAGGGGGAGAGAAAGTGTGTGTGTGTGTGTGTGTGTGTGTGTGAGAGAGAGAGAGAGAGAGAGAGAACGAGAGAGAGAGAGAGAGA
>JAQQSQ010000811.1:0-13718 GCA_028627145.1 Eidolon dupreanum
AGGTAAGTAAGGGTAAAGTAGGTCAAATACATGGTGATGGTTGGTAAACACGCAATTCAATGTCAAAATGATGTATTATTGAATCATACACTTGAAACCTATATTATTTTACAAACTAATGTCACCCCCATAAATTTAATTTAAAAAATAAACATCAGTGAGATTGTGCAGAAAAGAAAAAAAATATCAAACAATAATTATAAATGAGAGGCTACATATCCTACAGGTATTAAAAGATCATATGAAGATACTATAATCATATTTATGACAATGTTTAAAATATAGATAACATGAAAAAATTCCTAGAAAAACAAACTAGTAATACCAACAAGAAGAAATAGAAACTGTGTGTAGCACTATAAGCATTGAAGAAATTAAATACATAATATACTTCAAACGAAAAACTCCACAAATGAATTTTACTAAACTTATAGTACAGATTTCAGTCAATGAATGCATAAAATACCCCCAAATTATCTTTATACTGGTGATTCCATCTCTTTATAAGAATCCCATACGTACCACAGTCCATATGCAAATAGTCAATGTTATAGCCAAGAAGAGAGAAGTAGGAAGCACAACTTATCTAATTCCACTATGTTGTCAATACCAGATCAGCTGAGCTGATTTTTTGTGCTCTGTCCTAGAATACTAGCAGCATACTGTTTTCAGTGCATCCATTCTTTCTAAGCTTTCTAGTATTGTCACTTTCAAACCTCATCTCATCAAATAAGTGTTTGACATCACATAACATCTGGCAGCAAATAGAAACTCTGGATGAAATAGCATGTAATTGCTTGCATTGAGCTTCCAAATTCTAGAGAAAAATGAATTTTAAAATTGAATAAGTATTACATTTAAAAATAAGTATTTTCTCTTACTAAAGAAAAAACATGTACTGTCATTTTTTTAACATGTTACCAAGGGCATTACTTTTAATTGAAAATGATGTTTTTTGTAAAAACCACAGCAATCTCATATTATTTATTGATGAGAAATATTACTGGAGTGCAGGCCCTCTGGACCATTTTCTTAAAGAGAAAAAAAAAATGCTTCTCTTTAAATTAAAAGCTTTTCCTGATCTCATATCTTAGAGTAGCTTTAGAAAATCATCCAGCCAGAAAAATAGGTAGAGACAATTCTAGAAATGCATGGACTTCCCCCTGAGTTTTCTATCCTGCTTTGACACTTGAAAAGAAAATGTTTTAATTAAGCTATGAATCAACTTCAACAGGATAAATGGGCAGTGTTATAATACAGACCTAACAACAAATACTTGGGACCAGCAACAAATGCCAAAAGAGGATAAACCAGTTCCCGTACACCAAATTGCCTGTGCTGTGGGTGACATCCTGTGAAAGAGCATGATATTTCACCTCCACAGAACTGATTTGCTAGAAGAGTATAAAGAGAATAATTTTTGTGGGAGCAGGGCAGCGTGTCATTGATGAGTGTGGAAGCCTTTCATGTTAGTAATGTATTTCCATGCTCTCCCAGCCAACAGGGAGTGCCATAGGCTGCCAGAGAAGAGGAGAGCTTCACAGCTATCTTAGTATCCCACAAATTTAAACAAATTCACAATGAAATTTATTTCAGTCATCTAAATTTTAAAAATTAAACATCATGTAGAGAATTCTCAGGAGGAGACAAAAAGGTTCTGTGAAAAACAAAACAAATAAAAATGAAAAAAAGATGCAAACAATAATGGTGTATCCTAAATGGCCAGCTAAGAAGGTGATACTAACATGCAATAATACGATGCTTGTCTTTGTTATTTTCCGCCTTTATGTTTTGTTCCTGTTTCAAAACTCTATTGTATTTTCTTCTCCCCTGTGTTCCTTGAAGTTATGTAAATCTGTTCAACTCCTCGACCTCCCTTTGCTAATTTCCAGGCTTAATTTTTTTTCTGCCCAGAGAAAACTGGGGAACTTGGAGAACTCCCCAAGCTCCCTCAGTATGGGCACAAAAGCTTGTTGCTTCTACAATAGTGAGCCACAGAAGGGAGGATACTTTATCATCCACCACTTGTGGGACTGTGGACTACCAACCTCCTCTATACCAAAAACCAGACCTGATGATACACCCAATGACCTATCTAGGGGGACCTGAAAGTCAGAAACAGGGAGTTTTAAAGCAAGACCAATAAACACCATGGACAGTAAAATGCAGTGCTGGAGAAAAGATAACAATTTTAAAGAATATAGTAAGAGCAAAATATAAGACTTTCTGAATCTAAAAATACAGAGCTATTTTTCAGTATTTATCTCTTGGATACTAGGTGTCCCATTTTTCAGCTTATATAACTCATTTATTTTCCTAAGTTCATCTGAATGCTCCACTCTGCATTTGTTCTATATTAGATTGCCCTAAGGAAGAAAAGCTATAACAGGTTTACACCTTTGTGATCACAGAGTGAAGTGAAGTAAGAACACAGCTGCAGTTTATTCAAGTGCAACAAAGATCCAGGAAAGAAAAATTCACAGGCACAATTTCTGGCTGTCCTTGTGGGCATCTTTCTCAGAATAATAATATGTTGATGGAATAAGTCATATATTACTGACATTAATTCAGGATAGACTAATGTACAGTTAGAGGGAGGAATTTTGACTGTGGATGATGGATGAAATCACAGTGCTTTGGCCACAGGTGATAATTTTCTAAAAATTTGCTGAAGTTTCAATGTGGAGAATTTTGCATGCACTACGGATCTATGCCTTACTCACCAACATGAGTATTGTCAGTGCACACATGCCAGGTGCTGGGCCTAAATGCATCAACGTGGCTTTACTTATTCTATGTAGGGCCATTGCTATCTGGGCAGAAGCCTCAGGTCTGGGTGACAGAAAAGCACATTCTTCGGGTAACTGTTATGTATTGGCGTGGGCTATATAGCTGCTTGTTCCATTTATCGATTTTCTTCCTTCATCCTGCCACCAAGGAGGACTGAGCATTCTCAAAGGCATTGGGATTTGTAAAGACCTGATGACAATGATGATAATAATGATGATGGTAGTAATAATTACAAGAACTAATTTTTCAGCAACAGTATCGAACACTTTATATGAATCATTTCATGTAGCCTTCTAAACAATTATACAATATCCATACATTATCCCCTTTAGAAAATGGAATGTTAAGAAGCATGCCCCAAAGGACAGAGCTAATAATAAGTCGAGGTTTAAAAGTAACCCTAATTATCTGAATTTTAGACAATTAGTAATAACAGAAGGGCTCTATATGTTGTAATAAGAGATGGAAGGATACTTTTATCCCTGAAAACACAACTATGCACATAGTTCTTTTGTCTAAATACCTTGCCAGTTTTGTCTAAACTGCAATGAAGCTACCATAGCATGCAAAAATAAGTCAGGAAAAAAAAAAAAAAAAGGTTTTCTCCATAGGTATGCCTGGGTTTCCTTTAAATAACCCACTATGTCTGGGTCAAAAGCTTGCAGTAGTGTCAAGTTTGCTCATACCAAGCTGTGCCTTGACAACACAGATATGGCCTCAGGCTTTCAAGAGCCACCCAGTGTTGAAAAATCATTGGTCTATACTAGAGTGTATCTGTTAATGTTTTTGAGAGTGCACATAAACAGACACTCGCCCATCTGTTTGGTTTATTGTTTGCCATTCCCAGTAAATGAACAATTTGGAATTTGGTCCAATATAAGCTTAGAATTGTGTAGAGTTACCTTGGCCCAGTGTGAGCTCTACCCTCAGTGCAAAATCAGTAAGGGAGAAAATGAGAATTTAGCTCACAAAAAACAACATACTTGGGGGCTTTGATCAGCATGGATTATCACCATAGGAAAAATCCAGCATTCTAAAAAGCATGCTTCTTAGATTTTGCTCAAATTTAATGAGGCTCACATTTACTGTATTGGATAATTTCACAGTTAGAGCTTATCATTTTAGGAATACTTCTGGCAATTTTCTGGGACGTCTACCAAAGAAGTTTAGTTATGCAGGGATTAAACCCAACCACACAGCAAAATATCCTGCTTATTCTTACTATTTCTGGGGTTTTTTTCTTCTTATTTTCCAGTTATAGTGCCTCAAGAACATTCTTAGATTGGTTCAGTTTGAAGATCAGAACACATAGGAAAAGAGCTCAGAATTTATTTAAATATAGGATTCCCCTAATATTACTGATTTCTTCCTTCAGAGAACTTACTCCTTTAAAACAAGAAATATGAATCCTTTGATGGTTCCATACTCTAGGAGACAATTTTTTTTTTTAAGATAAACATAGAAACATTGTCTCAATTACAAGAAAAGACAATGTTTACTCAAATTTTTTTTGTTTCTATAAAAAATTCTAAGGAAATTAGAGTAGAAATGACCATTTTGAACATATTCCTGTTTCCAATTAGGTCATCAACCCTATCTCTGTGAAATAATAATGAGGCCTCAGAGAGTCCCATTTTAAAGAGTAGCCAACCAAAGAAGAGCCTTGGGAAATAGATGAAGAAAATGGCTCAGGGGGAATCAGCTTTTAATAAGAGTCTAAGTAAGTAGCCTCAGGCAACTGAGCCTAAAGTACATTACAAAAATAAAAATTTATTCTGTGAGGAGTATCTTTTGCCCAACAATATATGACTGGGCTCAAATGTCAAAAAAGCAAGGTGATATCATAGCAGCATTATTCACAGTGGCCAGGACGTGGAAGCAACCAAAGTGTCCTATGATAGATGATTGGATAAAGAAGCTGTGGTACATATATACAGTGGAATATTACTCAGCCATAAGAAGAGATGCAATATAGCCATTTGTGACAACATAGATGGAACTCAAGATAATCATGCTAAGCAAAATAAGCCCGACAGAAAAAGTTGAAAATTATATGATATCACTTACATGTGGGATATAAACCTAAAAGCAACAAAGGAACAGGACAAACAGAGACTTATGTACATAGATTATAGACCAGTGGTTCCCAGAGGGTCGGGGTTGATAGAAGGGGGGAGGTAGATGGTTAATAGAGGTCAAATATAGGGGTAAGGGGGAGGGTGAAGTGGGTAAAGGGGATCAAATATTTGGTAGCTGAAGGAAACTGTACTTTGGGTGGTAAACACACAATAGAATATACAGATGTTAAATTATAATGTACACCTGAAAATTATATAATTGTATTAACCAATGTTACCTCAATAAACTTAATTTAAAAAAATAAAAAGCAAGGTGAGAGAAAGGGACAAAAGGTGAAAAAAAAAAAATGAAGCAGAGGAACAACAGCAGTTAGAACAAAGAAACATAGGCAGTAGAGTTTTCAATCTTAGTGTATGAAGAGATTTTAAAAGCCCCGCTAATACTAAATGCCTCACTTACTATCAGCAGAATGAAACAACCACCCAGGAAGACTAGGCCTGCATGAAGAAGAAGGGCTTATTAAGCCTGATATGGAAGTGTTAGATAGGTGCTGTCATTTTAGATATTTTTTGACTAACAATGAAATACATAGTAAGCCATTACTGTATTTTCCTCCTGTTCCTTTGTTTCAGAATTAAATTTATGCTGGTGTTACTTATGTAAAAACACCAGTACCAAATACCTCATCATGGTCATGTTATCCAGGTAGGGAATACTCTTGTATCTTTAGTGTGCCATGAATTAAAAACATTCTCAGGAATCATTTCTAGTTTGGATCTGCTTATAATCTACATGTGTTCGACAAATATCATTTCCATATGGTGGTCATAAGGATGTGTAACAGTACTTTCAATGGCAAGTGAAAGACAGTTGAAAGCAGAGCCTAACAAATTCTAGATTCTTCATTAGATAATCATACATGTCTATAAGAAGTTATTTAGTTTGATATTATAATCCTCATTCTAAAAGGTATTTGAGGAATCTTCTAGATTTGTCTTATTTACCCTCTGATACCTGCCATTGAAATACATGTAGAAGATACAAAATAATAGCACTGGAACCAATACTTAATACATTAGGTATAACCAAAAGCTAAGGACTTGACCTTTAAAATGTAGAAGTGCCGTCTAATAGGCAGGAAATATTAGAAAGTTTATACATGCCCAGAGATTTTGAAATTATCGCAAGATACTTAAAAAACAAAAATCTGTCCCCACTTCTTTTCATGAGATATGCCTTTGAAATAGTATGAATGACTTTCTCCCTTCCAATCCCTCTAGTGTCACCTTTTTTTCTGTGTACATTTAGAAACAGTAAAGTTTAGAAATGCAGCATGGCCAGGAGAGAAAGAAGATAAATAAGAGTGTTTTATCTTGAGATGTGAAGACAATGTAAATCAGAATGCAATAAAAAAGAACACTGAGAAGAAGCGTATTCTGGGGATTACACATTTTATGAGGAAAGTATGACAGGTTCTTTCAAATTATACCAAAAAAGTATTTATCTTCTTCTAGTCACTGTATTAGACAATGAAGAGAAGATTGTTCAGATCAGCAGACCCACTAGAAATATCTGCTAGATATAAGTATTTAGCTAGATGCTGTGGAAATGAAATTGTCTGTGTGTAAGATCTGAAAATATAATCAAAGAATTATTTTTCCACCTGTGTCCCCTCTACTTGACCAAAAGAGCCCTCGAACAACAAGCACTTTTTTTTTTTTAATTTCAAAACATAGAAAAAGTTCAAAGCTTCCCTACTCACGTAATAATCCTTGAATCACACCTGAGATATCTCTTTTAAGATATACATACACTTAATTATAAACTGATGGGTTTAGATCTTTATGTGATTTTGGCTGTGCTCTGAAGATAAGCATAAATAACTTATCACAGTAGAAAAACCTAGACTCATGTCAAATATGCTTGGATTTCATTTCCTTTCACTGAAAAATAGGACCTCAGGAATCATGTTGGCAAACTTCCAAGAAAATTAAATACACACACACAAATATATATGAATATATCGAATATATATATTCATATATAAACATATACTCATACATTCATATATATTCATGTACATATGAAAATTATATATATTCTTTAGAGGGCGCATCTGGGCTCTGCAGTTATTGTGTAATAGTCTGTACCTGTGCGTACCTCTTTTTCTTCAGTCCTTTCTAATGATGGCATTTTTGTATGAGCCCCCATGCATACCTCAAGGCCTGTAGGTAAGCTAGATTGGAACAATTCTCATTTTTCAAAATATCTAGTTTCCTTACAGTTCTTGCCAGTAGACTTTATTCTTCTGCCGCCCTACTCATTCTATGTTTAGTTAATCTCCTGCATCTCAGCCTGCCTCATGTTTTTAGGACTCAGACAATGGTATGTTTCTCCATACCTATTTCTGTCAACATAAACAGAACTGCAAGAAGAAAAAGACAAAAACAGAATTATAATAAAGGATTTCAACACCCTATCAATCATGGAACTATTAAACATAAAATCAGTAAAGATATAGAAGATTTGAACAATATCAACCAACTAGATTAATAGCACTCAATAGCAGAATACATGTTTTTCATGTGCACAAAGACCAAATTAATGAGAAAGCACATATCGATATATTTAAAAGGACTGGAGTCATTTGAAATACATTTTCTGACCACAATGGAATTAAGAAATTATAGAACAATATCTAGAAAACTAAAAAAGATATAAAATCAAAATATCAGACTTCTAAATAACCCATCTCAGAAAGAAAACTACAAGATATTTTTAGCAGAATTGAAATGCTAAACTAGTACCTAAAAGGAAAATCATGGTTCTAAATGCTTATTATAGAAGATAGATCTTAAATTCATTTTCTTAGCTTCCATCATAAGAAACTTAAAAAAAAAAAAATGAAATCCAAAGTAAACAGAAGGGAAAATAGGATGAAAATACAATAAAACAATAGAGAAAAATCAACCAAAAACCCAAAAGCTGATTCTTTTAGAAGATCCATAATATTGATAAACTTTCTAACCAGACCTATCAGGAAAAAAGTTACAGATTACTAACTAATATCAGGAATAGAGAGAGGTGACTACACTGAAGATACTACAGATATAAAAAAGAATTATCAAACTTTTATGAACACAGTTATGCCAATAAATTTGACAATTTAGATAAGGTGATAATTTCTTGAGTGATATAAATTAGCAAAGCTTACTCAAGAGTGCATAGGTAACCTGAATAACTATCTATTAAAGAAATTTAATTTTTAGCTAAAACTTTCTCTTCCCACTCATATCTGTTTCCCCAAAATAAATACTGGCCTACATGACTTTACTGGTGAAATTTGCCAAGTATTTAAAGAAGAAATAATAGCACTACTAAACAAACTCTTACAGGTAATTAAAGAGGAGGTAATATTTCCTAGTTCAATGAGGCCAGCATTTCTTTGATATTAAAACCAGACAATAATATAAAACTTCTAATACATATCCCTCATAAATACAGATGTAAAAATCATTAACAAATATTTAACAAATATTAAAAATATAAAAAGGATCATACTTCATGACCCAATAGGATTTATTCCAGGAATAAAAGGTTTAACATTAAGAACTAATCAATATATCATATTATTAAAATAAAAGAATAACATATGATCTCTCAATAGATGCAGAAAAAGGACTTGACAAAATCCAACATCCATTCCTATTAAAAATTCACAATAAAGTTACAACATAAGGGGATTTCTTCCCATGACTGAGAAGCATCTACAAAAAACCTATAGCTAACATACTGAATAGTCAATATTTACTCCTCAAGAGCGGAAAAAAGACAAGGACACCAGACCTCATCCCTTCAATTAAACATTGTACTGGAAGTATTAGCCACAGCATATGGGCAAGATAAGGAAATAAAATGCATCCAACTTGGAAAGAAAAAGTATAAAGTGCTATTATTCTCAGATGATACGATTATCTATAAAATCCTATGGAACTACAAAAAATCCTAGTAGAATTAACAAGTGATTTCAGCAACATTATAGTTTACAAGATCAAAACACAGAGAACAACTGTATTTCTAGATACTGTCCACAAGCAGTTAGAAAATGAAATATAATTAAATAGAATTTATAATAGCTTTAGAAATTTGAGATACTTAGGATAAATTTAGCAAAAGATGGGAAAGACTTGTATTTTGAAAACTATAAAAGACTGCTGGACAGAAAGTAAAGCTCTAAAGAAATAGATACACTGTGTTCATGGGTCAGAAGACACATGTCGTTAGCATGTATGTTTTCCCCAAACTGATTTATAGATTCAACATAAGCCAAATCAAACTCTTAGCAGACATTTTTGCAGGAATTAGTGAACCGGTCCTAAAATTCTTATGAAAATATTAAAGAAAAATAATTTTGAAAAAGAACAGTTTGAATACAAATGTTACTTGATTTCAAGATTTATATAAAGCTATAATCAGAATAGTATGTAACATTGGAGTCAAGATAGACATATATTTTAGTGGTACACAATAGATAGCCCAGAAAAGATTCATACATAAATGGATAATTCACTTTTGACAAAGATCGAAAGACAATTCAGTAGCACACAGTATTTTCAACAAATTATGCTGGAACAATTGGATATCCATATGCATAAAAAGTGACTTTAATTCATACTCCACACCATATTCAAAAGTTAATACAAAATGAATCATAGACCGAAATGTAAAACTTAAAACTATGCAACTTCCAGGAGACAACTTTGGGTTATACAAAGTTTTCTTGATTATGACACTAATATTATGGGCCATGAAAGGGAAATAGTATGTCAAGTTTTTAAACTGTTCAATATACCATATGATCTAACCATAAACTTCCACACAAATGTTCATAGAAGCTTCAATTTTAGTCACCAAAACTGGAAACTCCTCTGTGCTTCAGCAAATGAATGGATAAGCAATTGTAGAATATTCATGCAATGGATTACTACTAAGCAATATAAATTGATAAAATATTGATACACAAACAGCATGGATGAATCTCGAATTATGTCAACTAAAAAAATCAGGAAAAAAGTAATTCATACTGTAGGATTCCATTTATATAAAATTCTTGAAATTCAAACTAACATATAGTGACAGAATACAGACAAATGATTGTCGAGGAGCAAAGGGAGAGAAGGAGGAAAAGAAGGGAAGGACTACAAAGAGGAACAAAACTCTTGGGGGTGATGACTATGTTAATTATCTTGATCAGGGGAAAACTTCATGGATGTATACTTATGTCAAAACCTCAAAAAGTATATTAAATTTAAATATAATAAGTTTAATAGTTACATGTCAATTTTACCTCAAAAATTTGGTGAAAATGTATATAAAATATACGATCAAAATGTCTTTTTTGATGCTAGATCCAGTGGTGACATCTTTATTTTCACTTTAATTAACAAATGGGGAGCATTTGTCAGACCTGATTGTTCCTTCTTGTTTGAAAGACTTACTTCCATTTAAACTCTCTTACCTTTTCTCTTTCCTTTCTGACCTCTCTTTACCAGTCTTTTTTGTAAATTGCACTATTTCTGCTCAGATTATCTCTGTTCAACTTTACTATGTTGGGAAGTTCTTTGCAGCTAATCTTATTCAGCCCAATGACTTAAACTTCCCGCTCAGTGCTAACTACACCTAAATGCTCACTTCTAGGCTCAATCCTTTTTAAATACCCTAGATGCACACATTTCTGATTGATATTTTTATGAGGCCCCTTAAAGATATCATATACAAAATAGAACTACTAATTTTAACCCTAACCTATTCTTCCTCCAATTTTCATCATTTCAGTAATAGCACCACTACCTTTCCTTTATGCATAAGGCTCAATCTTAGCTATTATCCTTGAGTCTTTTTACTCTCAGCTTCTATGCAATCCAGCAAAAAGCATTATCGGCTCTAGCTTCAACATATAAATGAATCAAATCATTTCTCTTTTTCACCATATAACTTTTGTCTAGGGGATTATCTTCTCTTATATGGATTATTGCAGTAGCTCTCTTACTTTCCTGTAATCCATTTGTCACATAGCATAATATATTTTAAAATCATAAATGAGATTTTTATTACTAGTCTTCTTAAAACTCACTTATAGTTTCCTATTGCTCTTACAATGAAATCCCAAGTCTTTATGACCTAAATGGCTCTACATGATCCCAGCTTCATCTCCTACCCTTTCTTTTATCACCTGGAATCCTGGCACAAGGATCTGCTTTCAATGCCTTAATCACACTATCCTTGGTAAGGACTAGATTTAGGCTTAGTTGAGGGCAAGGAAACAAAAGCTAGAATACCTGGGTTCAAATCTCAGCTTTGCCACTTATTTCTAGTGTGTGTGATCATGGTCAGAACTCAGACAGCTGTACGTAACTGAAAAACATTTGATAATGTGGTCTGTATTACCCCCAAAATAGAGAAGAAACATAGATATTGATAAGTATTAGCAATGTCTTCCCCATCTTTTCTCCTGGTTCAGACTTTTCTCACACAACACATTTCTAAATGACTTAAATTTTTAAGTAGCATAACACTCAATGTTAATTTTATTAAAATTATAGAAAACATAGTATCTTTAACTAAATTTTCCATAGAACCACAGTCTTCATTTTCAGTTGTCTTGGAGCTTCTGATGTGATATATTGCAATTCACACACACACACAAATCACTTTAACAAATTAAGGACTTAAATGTGAGATATGTGGTGTTTTAGGTCTGAGTGATGATGAGTACAATTCTGCCAACTTAACAACATCCAAGAAACATAAGAGAAGCTTCAGTAAATATTTGTAAGCAAAACCATTTCTGTTATGCTGATTAAAATTGTATTGCTTAAGGCAGAAATAAATGCAACATTCGAGAATTTCCAAGAAGTTATTAGCTCTACACTGCCCCGGGCTTCCATTTATTTCATCTAGCCTTCTGTAAAACTTTGTAATTGACCTCTTTAGGCCATTCGCCTAAAATATCTCCCTGGTCATCTCAACTATGAGTTACTAAAGGATAGGAACCCTGTATCCCACAGAACAAGGACACCTCTTCAACTTCCAGTCATTTCACTTGTGTCGTTAATTCTAAGTAGAATGCCTCCTGCTTTCTTTTATCAACTTACTGTTAATCACTACTTAATATTTTAAGAATAATGCTTGATATGTAGGAAGCATTCAATATATTTGCTGAATATTTTACATCAAAATATTGATAGTAATTTCCTGTGGTGGTAGAGTCAGGGTTAAAAAGCCCTGGAAAGAAAGCAAGAATGGAAGGAAGGGAGGAAGGAAGGAAGGAAAAAAAAAAAGAGGGAGGGAGGGAGGAGAGAGTGAGATTATAAGAATTGGCTCATACAACTATGTAAATTGGTAATACCCAAGATTCAAAATCTACAGGGTAAGTCAGTAAGCTGTAGACCTAGGAAAGCAGAAATTTAGTTGACTTGAGACCTACGAAGAGCCAATGTTCCACTTTGAGGCTGAAGGTAATAAAAAAAAAAAATGAAGTCCCAGTTTAAAAGTGGTCAGGCAGAAAGAATTCTCTTTTACTTGGGGGAAGGCCTGCCTTTTTGCTGTATTCAGGACTTCAACTGATTGAATGAGGCCCAGTCTCATTTGAGAGGGCAACTAATTTACTCAGTGTAGTGATTTAAATGTTAATCTCATTCAAAAACAATCAGAATAACATTGGACCAAATATCTGAGCACCCCATGGCCAAGCCAAGTTGACACAAAGTTAACCATAAAGTTAATTGAGTAAACTCAATAAATGCTTGCTGAAAAGATGAAAAAGTAAGCAGTTAAAACAGTTAAATATGTTTCCTTTAAGAAATATACATTAATAGGGTGTAATTTGTAAATCCCTATGTAAATGTCTATTCTAATTACTAGTGTCAATGTAAGAACATCTAAACCTATAAAGAATTTTTATAAGATTTTCTTTGAACAAAATTGATAATGTTGTCAGGGAGCCAGATATCAAAAGCTTCAAAGAATGACATTTTTACAGTTTTTTTTTTTTTATATTTGAAATTAAGGAGAGAAAGTTAGGAAGATTACATGAAGGTGGGAAAAAGCAAGGCTGAGATTGGATTACAGGATAGTTAACAAGATTGTGTGTTCTTTTGAGAATGGTTACAATTCAGAGGGGTATGACAGACATTTCAAAGGTGGGTTAACTTAGATGCACAGAAACAAAGGATAGGGCTTGCTTAAAGCAAAGATGAACCTTCTACTAAAGAAGTTAATATGCTTGGGATGTGACTACTCACCATGACCTGTCCAGTTAGGAATTTATGATCAGATCACCCTGTGAGGCAACTTTTGGTCACTGGACTTATCGGATTTATCACAGAACCCATTTTTCATCTACACTAGGATGGTCTTCAAGAGTATATATTAAGATAGTGTAGGGGTTTCAGTTTGAAATGGCAGTGTAGGATGATCCTGAACTCACCTCTTCCCATGAACACACTGAGTCTCCAGTTATAGATGAAATAATATCCTCGGAGAAAAACTGAAAGCCTGGCTGAGTGCTGACTACACATCAGCAAATATGAAGAAAACCACATTGAAACAGGTAGGAGAGGCTGAAACACAGTCTTGCCATAAATCCCACCCTTTGCACAATGACATACAATGAGGAGAGATATCTTCCCTGAGGAACAAGGGATTTAAATCCCACATCAGACACCTCAACTTTTAAGATCTGCACTTGAGAAGATGAACCCCCAAAATATCTATCTTGGAAAACCAATGGGGCTCATGCACTGGAATTCACCCACTCTACAGGGTGGTAACAGAGTTCTTAAACAGCT
>JAQQSQ010000812.1:0-13717 GCA_028627145.1 Eidolon dupreanum
GGTCTTTCAGAATTTCTCTGCAGTGTTAGGGCAGTCACTTCTAGGGTGTGGTGGGTTATAGTGATTTTGCCTGAAGCGGAAGAGCCCACTAGCTCTGAAATCAAGAGACCTGGGTTCAAGGCCAGTCACTGTGACTTTGGGCAAGTCGTGTATGACCTCTGAGACTCTACCTCATCTGTAGAATGGGGATATGAATAGCTCCCGCTTCTTGGGTTGTGGTGAGGACTAAGCATGAGATGGTGACATGCTTACCCCAATGCCTGACATGCAGTGGATGCCTGCTGTATTATTATTAGCCGTGTGTGTGTGTGTGTGTGTATGGGGGGGTGTCATGCCCCCGCTCCGCCCGCCAAGGGTGACTCCTTTCTTGACCTGATCCAAAGGGACTGAACCCACCATTGTCTGACCCCAGAGCTCACTGCTGGAGGGAGTGTGGTCTGGTACAGCCTCTGGGAAAGCCGCCGGGGGTGCTGAGGGACATGGAGGGTGCTGGTGCTCTGTGGCCCAGGAATCCCACTCTTGGGTAGATTTCCCAGACCTGGATCCACAGGGGACTTGGCGGGTATTATTGGTAATAAATTATTTGCTCTCAAATCCTTGGATCAGGATCTGCTTCTGAGGAATTGGATGTAAGAGGAACGAGGTACGAGAATGTGTGTCCTGTGTTGTGGGTGGTGCTAGGAGGTCCCGTAGCATCCATCCCAGGGTGGAGTGGGGAGATGGACAAGTGAGTCATGGTAGACGCAGATGGCGGACTCCTGTAGATGGCACAGGAATTAGAAGCAATGAACTAGATGTAAGTTTAGCAACACATTTAGATCTTAAAAACATGGTGCCGAGTAGAAAAAGAAATAGAAGTTTATAGCTCTATGCTATTTATGTAAATGAACACACACACATTACATATTTTACAGACTCACGTACATGTAAAGGATCTGTATTAACCATGGGGAGGATGCCAGAGAAGGGAGGGAAGGGAACCAAGGGGACAGTGAATAATATGGCCTGGTACAGGCCAACGATGAAGAGTGCTATCAAGTAAAGAGCGCGTCTAACACAGCTCTGGGCTTTAATCCAGGTAAAGAAAAGAAAAATGAAGAGCACAAGAACCACCAAGCCTCAGGGTTCTGGACCGCCTGGGTGCTCAGTGGAGATACAGATTCCCGGGCCCTCCCCAGACCTTCTCGAGCAGAATGCCTGAGGGGGAGGCCTGGGAATGGGAATTCTGAAGGTTCCCTTAGAAGTTCTCCCATAGGTGAGAAGAGAGGGTGCCACAAATACCTGGAGGCTCCCAGGGGCAGGGGGTGCAAGAGCTAGCTGCTCCGGGCTTTGGCTGGGAGTTCCTTGCCCAACGTCTCCATGTCCCTGGGGTTCTGGAAGGCTCGGTGGGTCCCCTGTTTGGGGAGCTTCACTGGGGAAGTGGACACTCTCTGGTTGGAGAGGAAAGCCTTGGTCGCGTCCCCCGCTTCGTGAGCCCGCAGACCTGCTGACACTCCCACGCAATGCTTTCCCTTCCTCTCGGGAGAAAGGTGATGTTCACGCGTGCTGACTGAGGGCCGAGTACACTTTTCCAAAGATGAATGATCATTTACACTGTATGGAGCTTCGAGTAGCAGCCCCACGGAGAGGTCGCTCTGTGGTCAGGGTCTGACCTTAGGTGTGGGTGCAGGGTCTGGGGGTGGTAGGAGGAAGGAGCGGGAGGGGACTCTGCTCTTCCACCCTGTGCCCATCCCTTAGGACGGAGCCCTCTGTCACTCTTCTGAGTGGAAGGGGGAATACAGAGAGAGGGCTGAACACACGCAATGCCATAATAGTAAGAGCCACAGCCTCCCTGAATCACAGGCTACGTGCCAGGCACCGTGCGTGAGCCTGTCCTTCCTGGAGGCGGGCATCGTCATCGACTCCCCTATTTTACATATGAGGAAACTGAGGCTTGGAGAAGTGAACACTAATGACCTGGGTGATGAGAGATGCAGCCAGAAGCAAACTCGGGTCTGTGGGACTCCAAGCCTCTTCGACTGCATTTTACTGCTGCCCTGGATGGTTGCTTCCTGGTGGGGGGTGGAGCGTGTCTCCACCATTTACAGTAAGACTGGGTCTCTCATATCTATTTTCTACGGACAAGCTTTTGGAAGGTCTTTGGGGACGAGGAAAAGCAGGCGATTGCCCATAGCTGGGGGAAGCATCTTTACTCCTGTCGTGTGTTTGCACAAGAACAGAGTGAGAAATCAACAAAACCCTAGGTTTTGTCAAATTCTGAGTTGCTGTTTTGGCCTCGGGGTGGAAGAGCTCTCCTGTGTGGGGCCTCTGATCGAGGCCGCCTGGCTCACCAGTTACTAGCTGTGCATCCCTAAGCAGATGACTTCACCTCTCTGTGCCTGAGCGTTCTCAGCTGTAAACTGGGGTAATCATTCCACTCACCTTGTAAGTGCTTGGAGCTGTGTCTAACCCATCCTAAGGGGGCTGGGTTTGCTAGAATGGCTTTTATGCAGCAAACTTGTGCCCCACCCCTCCCCTCTCGTTTCCTTTCTTAGAGGAGGATTCTGAAAGAGAAAGCACCTTCCAGAGGGTGGACTTCGCTGCTGGCTCTCTCTCTCACCGGGCGCTGAAGTGGTCACTTAGTTGGCTTCCCCACTGTAACATAAACTGCTGAGGGAGGCCCCTGTGGCAGGCAGAGTGATGGTCCCCCAAAGATGTCCGCATCATAATCCCCTGAACCTGAGAATATGCTACCTTACGTATTGGCAAAGAGATTTTGCTGGTGGGATTAAATGAAGAATTTCGAGGTGGGGAGAAGATTTAGATGACCCTGGACTACCTGGCGGGTCCAGTCATCATCACAGGAGGGTCAGGGTCAGAGAAGGAGATATGACAGAAGCAGAGGTTGGAATGACGTGGGGCCAGGAGCCTCCAGAAGCTAGAAGAGGCAAAGAAACAGATTCTTCCCTCGAAGGAACACAGCTCTGCTGACTCCTTGTTTTAGTCCCACTGAGACCCATTTTGGACTTCTGATCTCCAAAATCTGGAAGATAATAAATTTGCATTGTTTTAAGCTATTAAATTGGTGGTAATATGTGGCAGTAGGACTCTTAACACAGCCTCCAACGCAACTTTCTAAAAGAAAGGCATATTGTTCCTGAGCTCCTGGGGCGTTGGCTCTTTCTCACACCACAATTCTCAGCCTGCGTCCTTCCCCAACTCTGAGCCGGTGGGGAGGGTGTCCCGTAGATCTCTCCATGCTGCCCTTCCCCTGCCAGTGTGGCTTCCTCGGCCAGGGTTAGGGCTCCTGGCTGGGCTGACTCAGAGGTAGGTTATGCTGCATTAATCCCCAATTAAAATGCTAATCAAAATGAATCCAGCCATTAGCCTGGCCCAGGTCCTGGCATGCTGGATCTCAGAGATGCGGTACCCACGTGGAGAATCAGTCTTTCTTAGCTACCTGCCATCCATCCTCGTCACAATTTAATCATGGTGGACCTCAATCCTGATTCCTTTGAGCGGAGGCCCAAGTTCCTAGGGGGAGGGGAATATTTGGGGGGGAGTTGGGCTCTTCCTCAATCCCCCACCTGCCCCTACATGAGAAAACATGCCAGAGTCCCCCCCCCCCATAAAAAAGACAAAGGTAGCTTCTGGAGCCTCCCTACTGAGCCGCTACAAAATAATACCAAATGCACATTTGCTTTCCACCAGCAGGTATTTTGGGGTGTGAGCCAGAGGGTCCTTTTCTATTTGCCTCCTTGCAGGGTGAAATCTGGGAACCAGGAGTAGGCAGAGAAACAGGCTTGGGGGAGCAGTGGGGACCTTGGGACTGCAGAAAGGGGACACCTGCTTAAACAATCCCCCAGTTCTTTTTCCTTAGAAAGTACAGTCTCTTAGTAGGCTGCAGTCTCAGGGGTGAGCTGCGGTGGGGAGGCGAGGAAGGGAGGGGGGAGGGCATGGTTGTGCCTGGCGGCCTGGGGACTGGCGGGTGGGAGGCAAAGTCACGGCAGAGCAGGGGAAAACCGGAGGCACAGTTATGATCCTATCTGTAGCACATTCACTTTATATCCTGATTTTGCTAATCGAATACAGTCTGCTATATAATAAAAATGGCCAACAGTGATTGAGTGCTTACAGCCAGGCTTTCTTGCCTCTCCCTTTTCGTTAATTCTATTTAGAGTGGCTTTTCCAGCCGCCATTTTCCACTCAGGGGCTCCATTTCTGGGTTTAATGAGTCAATCAAGAGTGGATTTCCAGACCCCTATATCTTTGGCAACCAGAAATGTTGACTATTCATCATGTATAAGGAAAGGGGATGTGAAGAAAGGGTCGTCCAGCCAAGACACCCTTTACGGATGCAGGGGCTAATTCCTTAGCGCCGGCTTGAGTATCTTAGCCCTGCATCTGGGACACACCTCTCTGCTCTTCTGTTCCCCGGGGCGTCTCCTTCACCTCTGGCCAGATCTACCTATGTACCTGGTGCAGAGAATTCAAGGTGGTAGTGGGACCGGGGCTCCCAGATCTGCCCCAATCAGGCTCCAGGGCGCCCCCAGCCTGCGTTTTCAGGCCTCAGGACAGAAATCAAGGCTGTCAGGTTTCCAGAACACATGGTTCCCCCAAGGGCTTGGAGAATGTCCCACGACAGACATCATTCCCCTGGAACGGTTGCTGAGGGCAATCCTCAGGGGTCATCCTCACCCATCTTTCAAAGATACTTTTGCTCCCACCCCCACTCAGCAGGTGCCTCTGCAGAGCTCAGAGACAGAGGACACAGGGGTGGAGCTCAGGTCTGGCAGAGCCTGAGAAGTTCATGCGACCCTCCCCTGGCCCCAACATCAAGGTCGGTCTCAAGCTTTCCGTGGAGATGTGCTCTGGTGGGGCTCCCCACAGTGACCCTGACTGCGGTCATGTGTGTGGGTATCAAACACACCCTAGTGACACACCTCCGCTCAGATTCACAGAGGCAGGAGCCTCCCCCTACTCCCTACCACCAATGAATCAGAGCAGCTCCTGCTCCTGCTCCCTCCTCTCACCTCCCCCTGCACTTATGTCAAGGTGTCAGTGAAGGGGTCTCTAAGTCTGTGTCATCGACCTGGGTGACCTTGGTGCCTGGCACCCTTAAAGTGCTTAATAATAATAGCAAGTGCTCTATAAAATACCTGTTGAACAGACAATTAACTCATAGACCCCATGGGGGAGAGCCTGACTTTACCTGTAATGTCAGCTCAGCGTTTCTTAAATCCTCCTTCCCCCCATTCCCATTCTCCGGTCTTCTAAGGAGCTCTTTAAAGACCTTTTCTTCTGATCTAAGAATCTGTTCCAGACTCTTTCCCCTTGAGAATGAATGCATTAGATGACCAAGGAAAGACCATTCTACAACCCCGTCCAGTGACATTCTGTCGACACACAGAGGTACTGCTAGAGTGAGCCAGCTCCACAGGCTGGGGCCTCATCAAGGGAGGGGCTGGGTCTTAATCCCCACTTTTCTCTAAACTGCAAGCCGGCTCCCACCCGATCCTGCCCCAAACCCCATTCCCCTACTTCACTGTTCTCTCCCCAGCACGTGCCTCAGGAACTGTTGTTAAATGAATGAAATAATGAATGATGGGCATTTGGCATGGCCAGCTGCGCATAGTGGGTGCTCAACCAATCTTTGTCCGGTCTATGAATGAATGAACTTCTCTCTTTTTTCCCCTCATCTCCAAACTCCAATCCATCCAGGCTGAGCCCCTTCCTGAATATGGGTCTCCTGAGGCTGAAGTGGCCACCACCACCTTTCTCATACCGGATGCTGGAGCCTCCGGTGAATAGAGCTGTCTCGGAATCCCTAGCGCCTAGCACACAGTAGGCGCTCAGTAAGAGGTTTGTAGAGTTAATGAATGACTCAGTAAGGCCCACTGGTTGGAGGCTCCATTCCGTGCCTAAGGATAGAGTGAATGAGCGAGTGACAGACGCCCCCTTCCACCTCCCTCTCCACTCTTTCCTCCCGGGATCCCGCGAGGGGGAGAGAAACCTCCGCCACCGCCTGGAAGCGCCACCCCTACCCGCGCCCGGTTCTTAGATCAGAGAACGTCCCGCACTTCGCACCCCGGGACCCCTCGGGAAGAACACAAGCCGGACCCGCACGGTAACTGTGGCGAGCACGCTCCACGCCCCCACCCGCGGCTGCACCCGGGTCCTCTGTCGCCCCAGCCGACCGACTGGGCGGATTTTGGGGTCCCTGCAGGGGAGCTCGGGCAGCTGCCCTCGAACCCGACCCGGCCGGCGGCTCCGCGGTGCCCCGCAAAGTTCCCACCTCAAGTTGCCGTTGCGGCGTCCCCGCCTCGGAGTTGGCTGGTCCGCGGCTGGCGTCCCCCGGGCTGCCAGCGGGTCCCGGGCGAGGGCGCGGAAAGGGGCCGGTGGCCGCCCGGGGCTCCCGCGCCGCCTCCCGGAGCGGCGGGCAAACTTCGGCCCCCGCGTCGGGCTCAGCGCTCCCTCCCTCGGACCCAGGGCCGCCCGCCTCTGCCTCTCAGTCCCCTCCGGGCTCCTTGTGCGCGCGGAGCGCCGCGCGGCAGCCGCGGAGGCAGGGAGCGGGGAAGGAGGCGGGACGGAGGGAGGGGACTGAGCGCGGGGCGGAGGGAGGGGGCGGCGGCAGGGAGCGCGGCGCCCGCCTGGCCCTGCCGCCGGGGCAGGGGCAGCACGCGCCGGGCCCCTGTGCGGGCCGCCCGGCTCGCGGCCGCGTGCCTCGGACGCCCCGCGCTCCGCGAGGCCCCCGCCCGAGGCCGGCACCGACCGCACGCGCCCCGCGCCCCGCGCCCCGCGCCCCGCGCCCGTGGTTCCCGCGCTCCGCCGTGCGCCAGCCTCCAGGGGTCGCGCGCCCTGTCTCGTGCTTTCCCTGGCGTTTCAAGTGCGCCGCGCGGGTCCTGGACCCCTGCCATCACTGCCCCAGGGGGCCACACGGGTCACGTGAAGTCCCCACGCTCCGCTGCCCCGTGGCCGCGCTTTCAACGCCCTTCACTATTCTGGGGTCCACACGCGCCCCGAATTGCGCTTTTCCCTGGAGGTCCAAGTGCACCGTTGCCCCTGGGCCCCTCATGCCACTGTGGGCCAGGGACTGCAGGCGCCTTGCAGAGCCAACTCCTTAGGGACACCACGTGCCGGGCCAGGTGCCCTTCCCTCCAGGTGTGCGTGGCCTCGTCGCCCGCGGGTCCTGAGGCCCTGGGGCCCGCGTCCGCTGCGCAGGCAGCCTGCTGGAGCAACGCCTCGCCTCACAATTGGTAGGAGTCGCGCTTTTGCTGGGGGTTGGGTTGGAGGGCTCTGCCCCAGAGGGCGCCACAGCGTCGCTCGCCTGTCACCCTCCTTCCCTCTTTTCCATGTAGTCTCTAGCGCCTTTTCCCACCACCAGAAAACCAGGAAGGGACGTGGAGAAATTCTCCGTGGGCCCCGCCTGTGGCCTTCTCCTTCAGGGTGGGGAGCAGGCTCCGGAGTTATAGGTGTCCGCTCTTTATAGGATGTCATGAAGAGAAATAAGGTTAGGGTGTTCATTCATTCGGTAGACCCTGGCTCGCGGGTGCCTTGGAAGCCAGCACACCGGCCCCCAAGAATTCACCTTCTGTCGGGGGAGAGGCAGGACCAGGAACACTGCTGAGGTGAGAAGGTGACATACTGAGCCCTGACCAAGAAGATTTTTTGGAAGGTCTGGTTAAGAGAGCTTTGCAGGTGGATGGAACAGCAAAGGCAATGACCCTGAAGCAGGAGAGAGGGAGGCACGTCTGAGGGACAGCAGGGACACTGGCGAGGGTGTGTGGGAGCCGAGGTCTCCCTGCTGTGTGGGCTTTGGCGATCAGGTGGTCCCTGGAGTACACTTTGAGAGACACAGCTCTGTGTGGAGGGTGAGGCCCTGCCTTCCCGGGACAGCTGCAAATTGGCATTTATATCTTTTTCCTTGCTCATCGTCTGTCTGCCCACTAGACATCAAACTCCATCAGGGCCAGGGCTGTGTGCTGTCCCCCAGCGTCTTCCATACTGTGAAAACAGACAGACCAGACTTCTGAAATAAATGTTGGGGGAATGCTCTGGACAGTCCTATGGGATAGACTCGGTCATCTCGGAGAGACCTAGAACTTGCCAAAGACCAGAAGGTGAGGATGCACAGCAGGAGTTCTCAAACTTTGTTGGGCATCCACATCCTCTAGAGGCCTTATGAAACCCCCATGGTTGGCCTCACCCCCGAGTTGCTGATTCAGTGGGTTTAGAAGGGGCCTGTCTCACAAGTTCTCTGGTGACACTGATGCTTCTGGTCTGAGGCTCACACTTTGAGAACCACTGATGTTGACGACTCGAAACTCAACCAAGCTGGGTCTGGCTTCAAGGAGCACGTGAGCTACTGGATCCACTGGGAGATTCGAGCCTTGCTTCCAATGGTGTAGGGTCAGCTGGGCTTTATGAGCACATCTAGGGAGGAGCTGTCCCCTGGCTGGGCCTATTAGGACACTGTGCACCTGAGTCAAATGTTGGGGTGACCCGTGGACAGAAGACACTGAAACACTGGGTGGAGACCATCAGCAAGGATAATCCTGCCTTCCACCCTGCTCCTCCCCATTCATCCCACATACACAGACTCACTTGCTGTGCCCAGGAGTTAAATTACTGCCTGATCTTATCCCTGACTTGTGCTAAACTATGTCCAATAAAATGCTTTTAAATCCTTTTAAGGAATTCCCTCTTCGCTTTTCCTCCCTCCCTTTAGAGTCTTCCAGATTTTCAGCTCTTCATATCTTCCATTTCCTCCCGAGAAGCATTCCTTCCCAAGCTGTTGTGTGGAAATGGATGTTGACGATGCCTGTGAAAGTTTTCTTAAGATGGGAGCGATGGTCGCTCGCCGAGCACCTGGCTGGTGCCAGGCGGGTTGCTGGGCAATTTGTAGACGTCAGAGGCACACACTGGGCCAGTAGGTGGGCTCTGGCTCACAGACCTGTTTTACTGGGCCCTGCTGGGTTAAAAACATTTTTTAAATTTTGAATTAGTTGCCAACCTTTAACAATTGGGAGATTTCACATAACATTTTTTTCTTCTGAAACATTGGGAGAGCTGGCTGACATCCCTTATTCCAGCAGTGTGCTTGGTGCTGAGTCCGGGCCTCCCCTTTGTCTGTTGTTTGCCTTGCAGCCCACATCATTTAAGTGTCAGTTAAGTTATCTCTGGGCCCCTGGAAGCATGACTTCTTACCTTGATAAACTGCTTAGGGTCGCAGAGTAAATGGCAAAGCTGCAACTGAATCCAGGCCTGTCTGACCTAAAAGGCCCAAGCTTGTCACTGAACAACAAGCTGCTGTTAGTACTGGGGGCTAGAGAAGGATGTGGTGTCTCCGGCCCCAAGGAAATACCTTAAAAGGGAGTCACTGTCAGCGGGTTAAGAATATGCTTTCCTTCCCATTCATAACCAACTGTCAGTAAGTCATAAAGTTCTGGGTTGTTTTTCTGTGGCATGAGGGGTTCTCCAGAGCTGTCTAATTTTTTTTTTTATCCATCCTTTCCCTTAAGATGAAAAGGCTTTGATTTGCAAGACAACTGGTTGGAGTTAGGCTGGGAGTCTGGAGTGGGGGGTGAGATTTTCTTCCTTAGCTTTCCTGGCAGGGGATCTAACTGTGTGTGTGTGGGGGGCGGGGGGGTGCAGCTCGTTGTAGGATGAGTGTTGCTGTGCGAGTTGGGGTGGGAATGGGGACGAGGTGAATTTGCCTGCCACCTCTCCCGCAGTCACTCTGCTCCAAGCACTTAGCCTCCTTTTTGTGCCTTGGATACCCCAAGCAACCTTTGTCCTTCTGCCTGGAGTGACCTTCCCATAGATTTCCATATAAACAGTTCTTTCAGGCACCAGTCAATTGTCACCTCTGGACTCCTGGTCTGGGCGAAGATAAGGGTGCAATAGGTGGAGTTGAGGCATACAGAGGGCCCAACTTTACCTAAGTCTTTATTTTAAAAGTTGATATTTTGTTCATCACGGATTTGTTTTGTACTAGTTTTGATTTTTTAAAAAATGTATCAAATTGTTATTTATTGATGAATGAGCTTTTGGGTACCTCCTTAAATTTTGCACCCCAGGTGAGTGTCCCACCTGCCTCACCCCAGCCCCAGCACCGCTCCTAGTCCAGGGTAAGGAGACAGGAGACCTAGGTTTTGGTCCAGCCTGTGTCACTAAACTAGTCCCCTCAATGTCCTGAACCTCTCAGCTGTACCATCTATGCAGGGGAAGGATTATACCTGACTCTCATTCTAGAATGATCCAAGAAACCCAATGGGGCTCTGATAGATTGTGCATGGTGTCCATTCCCTGGGGGTTTGGGGAGCTGTTTTAGGTCCTGCTGACTCTGGTTATTATGGGATGTCACTGTGCTTTTCTCAGTACCCCACGTGAGGTGATCTCTGTGCAAACACCAATATTCATGGCCACGGCATGTAATGAGCATTGAAGCCCTTGCTCATTTTCCTTTTCCTGGGTGCAGCATTCAGTTTTGGAAGTGTGGTCATTCACCTTCTTCTTCGATGTCTTGCTTCTTGCTCTTCGGTTTCATTTATTGGATCATGGGACACGTGTTCATTAAGGACTGAGCAAGCTTGGGAGACGAAAGACACATTTCTGGCCCTGGAAGAGTTGGTTTAGGGAGGGAGATTGCATGTAAGCAGATCTGTGTGCCGGAGTAGAGGACTTCCAGCCAAGTGAAGACCGTATCGAGAGAACTGTGCACTGTCCTTCCTTCTGGGAGGACCCTGTGTCCTCGGTGCTGTCTCCAAGTGCCATCAGCCCCGAGCAGTGTCCGAACACCTTCCTGAAGAGACTGCTGCAGCGTTGCATTTTGGATCCACACTTGAACCGGCAACGCTGAGTTCGAGCTTTTAGTTCCTTCTCCCTCCACGTTCCCCTCCACTTCTCCCCTGGCTTATGGATTGCTCCTCAGTTTTTCCTAGTCCTGGCACCCTCCAAGCTGACCTCCTTCTTTCAGCGTTCCTCCACCACTCCAGCCCTCAGGGAATTCTCTCCACCACTCTTCTCTCGCAAGCTTTTACCAACTAATAGGCGCTCCAACTGGAGCTTCATTAAAGCTCTGGAGTTCCTCGTGGCTTCGGCCTGGCTGGGATGTCCTGGTTCTTGCGCAGAGAGGGTACTCGCCTGGCAGTCAGCAGCCGCTGGGAGGGCTCTGCCCCTCAGAGAGTGCAAACAGGTGTTTCTCGCTTGGACTGCCATGTTTTAAAATTAATGAATCATGTGCTGATACTTGAAAATCAGGAGATTTCATGTAAAGATTTAGAATTCTGGCTTCCCTGGAAAACTTAGAAGATGTACCAACCCTGAAGCTACCTTCCGCCCTGGCAAAAATTGACTAGAGCTGGTAGCAACTTCTTCCTTTCGATGGAGCATGAGTTCTCCAGTTTGCTCCAGTCCCCACTACTCCTTAATGTCTAACATTGGGCTCCCTTTACTCATCTCTTTTACCTGACTGGTCCCTGTAGGCTTTTGAGATTTTAACCCCTTCTTTTAACTTTTTCTTTAAGGGGAGATACAGCTCATCACAGCACTATGCATTGGCTGATGCTTAGCCAGAACGGTGGGTAGATGGGGAGGACACGTATGGAGGGTGCTTGCTATGAATCCAGTCTGTAGATTCTCATATCAATGAACTCAGGTGGGTGTTTGGACTTAGCTGGTGCTATGTTGCTTTATTTGTACATGTAGAGATATATCAAATGTGAATATAAAACAATAAATTTATAAAAATTAAAATTAACTTTTGGGAGCATTTACAATGTGCCGGATACTGTTCTCAGATTTTTACATTTAATTCTCACAATAAGCCTGTGTGGTCAGTACTATCATTTCCCCCATTTTAGAGACGAGGGAACTAAGACAGTGGTAAATGATTTGCTCAGGATTATACCGCCAGGAAACAAGAAGCTGCGATTGCAACAGAGACAGAATGACCTTGAACCTTGATTTTAGCAGGACTGGAGGCGCCGGTAGATGATGACTTTTTAAGTTGTTGTCTTCTCTGTGTCGTCTCATTTCCTGGATTGTAATCCGTCTCTCTCCTGCTAGGAGCGTAAGGTTTGAGGCTCTCTGTTCTTGGCCAGGGTTGAAGTTAGCCTGCCTGCAGGGCTGTTACTGTAGGCTGTTTGATCTGGAGACAAGCAGGAATATATATGGCTTTAGCAAGGGGACAGGGTGGGGGCGGAAAGCAAGATAGCAGTGCTTCTGCTAGCCCAGACCAGGTCCCCTCAGGCAGCCCATGGATCCCAGAAGCACGGGGCCCACTAGCCGGCCCCCGGCTATGAGCTCACCTCCCTAGTGTCCTCACGTCTGAGGTCAGAACCCCATTGCACCACGGAGCATCCCTCTTGCTGCAGTGGAAGATTTTAGTACCCTTGTTGTTGCTTCGCATTGCTTCTGGGCTGTGTTCCCTCTTATTTCATTTTCATGTGAAATCCTGAGCTCACCCTCCTCGGCAGCTGATGGGACCATTTATTTCCAAGGCTGCAGCCTGTCGGAGGGCTGCTGACAGCTCAGCGGAGCGTCCTGGGTTTTTGCCACCTGGTTTTGTTCCTGCAGACAGGGATGGCAGACAGGAGAGCATCTTCGTTTTGCAGCAACAAAGCTGTCAGAGCCGCAGAGGGCGCTGCCTGGATGGAGTCTGCCCCTTGGTCTTCTGCCCTTCTGGACTGAAAACCTTGAGAGAGCACGTCCTGTGCTTTGCCCAAGCGCCTTGTCAAATGCCCACAGACCATCGCAGTTGGACCGGCTCCGAGAAATTGTGTCGGCAGACCTTCTCTCAGTGTTTAGATAATGAAACGAAGCCGAGAAAGGGCAAGAGACTGGTAGGGATTGCACAGCAAGTGAGTGGCAGACCAGGACTGACAGGCTGCGGCCCCAGGCCTTTCGCATTCTACCTGCCTGCCTCAAGGGGGCCAAGCCTCAAGGGAATCTCAGGAGGCCAAGGCTCAAGGGACCCCCCCCACCTATGCACCAGCCATCTGGAAGCCTCTTCCACCAGCCCTTCACCGGGTTGCTCCTTCCCTGGGTTTTGTCTTGGCTGGGATGTTCCCTTCTCAGAGAGGCAGCCCCTGACACCTCGGCCTAAAGCACCCCCTCACACCGCATGCCCTCGCAGCCCCCATTTTCTTGTTCTCAGAGCTTTGATCAGTATCTGAGATGATGTCCCATCAGACTGTGATTTACCTTTTTATTTTCTTTCCCACCAATGCAAGCACCACAGGGCAGGGGTGTGTTTGACGTCTGTCTGACATACTTCTCTCTCTCAAACGCTGGCACACAAGAGATGCTCCATAGCTCTATGTGGGATGAAGGAACAAACCTAGCTGTGTCGATTTCAGAGACTTCCAATGACCCTTAAACAAGGAAACAGTTTTTAATAAGCAATGAATATGTAAGTGGAATCGCTTTCATTTGCTTTAGATAAGGTTTTATTTGTGGAAACAAAGTTTACTCCTAAAAATGCTTCAAAGGTCATACATGTAGCCACACTTTTATTGGTTCATTTGGAACCATTCACCGAGCTCTGGGTCTTTGCCACACCTGTGCAGGGTGCTGGATACAGAGATGAGGAGAAGCTGGGGTAGCCAGCAATCATCTCCAAGAGGCTTAAAGGTAAAGGAGAATTGATTGGTTCACATGATTGAAAAGTCTAGGGGTTGGTTTGCCTGACTCCAAAGCCAACGTTCTTTAAAAATGACTTAGAAAGTATATATGA
>JAQQSQ010000813.1:0-13712 GCA_028627145.1 Eidolon dupreanum
AGAGAGAGGGAGAGAGAGAGGAGAAAGAAATGGAGGCTTGTCCCACCCTGTTGGGATCAAAGATTTGGTCCTGTGGGTCCCATCGTCACCACTGCTGTAGCTATAGGATTGTCCGGGTCTGAGGACACAAAGGATGAGAAAAGGAAAAAACAAACAAACAAGGGATTCTTTCCCCTACCTCTGAGCATTAAGAAACCTACCCCCAGAGGCAGAACCAGAGGGTTTCTTGTGGAGATCTCACTGTCCACATTATTGCCTACTTCCATGATTAGGGTTATGTTGAGTCCAGGCTGGGGATATACCAAAGCAAAAAACAAACAAACAAACAAACAACAAAAAAAATGTAAACTCATGCATGATTTAGTGGTACTTCAGATACTGGTCTTCCTCAGTGTGCCTGCTATTGTTTAATTTCAGTCTTCAAATAGCTGCTCCATGCATTCTGTGCATGTTTTATAGTCAGTGTGATTGATAGGGTGGGGTATATTTACTCCATCTTACTTGGAACAGGCACATATGTCTCTCAGTAGTTTTGAAGTAAGTAATCTTTCTGAAAGAGGTTTTTGGAGTAAAGTGGTTAACTGAATGCATACCTGTCAAATATATTGCAGTTTGCTTCTGCCACAGTGTAAAGCCCTTGGCACTGTTGCTCTTTATTCACGTTATAGTAATTCCAGAATGCCTGTAGTAGTAGTGTTTCTTGTAGACATGTTTATGATTTAACAAATGAACTTACAATACTGTTTATTTACATTAGTGCCTCATTAATAGCTTATTAACATTTATCTACATGAATGATGGCAAACAAATGCCACGTCATGTTCTACTTATCTCACCTAGTTGTGACTATTTGGAATGTGAGTCTGAGAAGAACAAGGAGAACCATATTGATAACATGGAGGTGTGCTAGGATTGAAGAGTTGGTCATATCTTCCATGGGAAAAGTCAAAGCATTTACATTTCACATTCCTGCCTTCCTGGGTCTACATGACTTCATGGTAGTCAATATATATAAGCTGGTGAAGCTATAATAATATGATTAATGAATCGTCGGTACTTTGTAGTCCCACTGAAGATGAAATCTGTTTGGTCAGGGAAGCGTGTCACAGCACCAGTCACTAACAGCTCCTTCGTTATGCAGAAGTATTAATAACTGTCTCTGCCATTCTTAGAGCTGTAACTCAAATGCTATTTCTCACTGGCTTAAATGAAGCCACATTAGCATCAATGCTGAAATTCTAGTAGTTCTTAGCTCTAACTCTATTCAGTTTGGGACAGTATTTTCCAAAGGAAACTATAAAACCAAGTGGGAGTATTTTGGAAACTTGTGAGAGTCTATATGATCGCCCAGATGATCGGAGGTGCCGGTAGCATTGGGTAGCTGTAGTTTAGGAATTCTAGAAGGCCTGCAATGGGAAGGGCAGCCCTGGATAAATAAAAGAATATTCTGTGTCCAGCAGGACTCTAATATCCAGTGAAAAAAAGAGAATTTATAGATACCTGTAGATTGGAGCAAGAGGTATTCATGTGCCAGACACTTATGAATAACTCTATTCAGGCCCTAGGGCAGCGTTTTTCTATGTCATTTGCCTTATGTCCTTGGAATAAGATGACAGTGTTCATGTTGTGAAGATACATAACTTGGGCCACTGCTGATGTTAAGAACACCTTGCTTTGGAGGGCAAGGATGATTTGAGAGGCAGAAATGCTTGCTTAAGAGAAAAGGTGAATTAATTAATCTGTCAAATTATTCCTCTAAGAGCCTGGATGTTAATGGTTCTTGCATACCAAGTACAATTTTCACAGTAGTGCTGAGTCCCCCTTTTTTTTTTACATCTCTTTGTGTTCCAATTTATGATTACTCACGATCTAGCACAGTATTTACAAACACTACATGGAAGCTAAGGAATATTTTACAATATTAAATAATTCATATAACTCTTAAATTTGCATATATAGAGATATAAAAACAATGTACATGCAGTGATATATATGTTCTCTTTACAAGATTGGCAACAAGACAGTAAGTGCTAGAATTTTGAATAGTTTTATTTTTAAAACAATCTTTAATATGACCATAAATTAAAAACAAATTAAAATTTCATCTTTACTCAGCTAATTTTTGTTTAAAAAGTTGATATTGTTAATTATAATTGGTATATTATTTCAATTTTAAAAGTTTGAATATTTTTCTAAAAATAACATTTTCTATTTAGGCTTTCTTCATAATGATTTTCTTCTAAATTACTGGCTTTTCAAGTAAATTCTTATAAAAAACTTTCCATGATTATTTTATATCAAAGTGCTAAAAATTTATTTCACAAAGAAACAGAACAGAACAATATGCCTGCTTATAATTCAACTCCAGGATTTTTTTCCTAGTTCTCCAACTCTCATATCTAACCAAAATGACACCCCCAAGTCTCTGTGACAAGAAAATTCTGGGGCTACCAACAGACCGTAATCTATTTCAGGTCACTGTAGCTGTGGCTTAAAGTGGCATAGTGTCAGAAACATCCTGATTTTAAAAACCAGTAAGAAAGGAAATTATTTGAATTTAAGATCTCTGTTTGAGCTTTTGTATTGTGAAAAGTTTGAAAATGGATTTATATATTTTTTGGGTTTGGGATATTTAAGTAGAGAGAAATGAAGAAAATTTACTATAATAAACATTCATTTAAGCTCACATTTTATGTAGTCCTGGGAACACACAGAGAAATCACATAGATTCCTTGCCCTTGAAGATGATATGGTTGAGCGTAGTGCATCTTAAATTTTTCTGCTTAAATATTTTTTTCTGTAGAGCAAAGTTAATCTGTGACCCCAGGAGTTCTGGGAGCAGGGACTTCTCTAGAATGTCTGTGGGCAGCCGGGTTGGGGCGGGGAGCTTAGGAAAACAATGTAGTTGAAAAAGTGGGCTACAGATATTTCTTGCTTTTACTTCGTGTGTTAAAGATGGTAAAATAGCAGCTTTCCAATTATCCTTAATCCATAATTTTTCATAAATGAGAACATTAATTATTTTTATTTCCTGTGTCAGGGGTTAGAGGAAAGGACATTATGGCATTGTGGAAAGATCTCGAGTTCTCCAGAGTCATTCCTCTAGGCTGCCACCTTCTGGGAATGTTACCTGAGTTTCCCCATCAATGGTACAGTCATCCTTTAAAGGCTAGAATTTTACTTTAAAAGATCATGCAGATTTTTCATTCTACTTTAAAATTTATCTTGTTTTAAGATAAAATTAATTGTTCTGAAATCTTCCAGAAAAATTTATACTCCAGGTATATTTCATGGTTATCTTTTGGCTTCTTGTAGTGTGTATATTGTGGGGTGTTTATCCACCTGTTGAGAAATTCAGGGAGAAGACAGGGAAACATGAAGGCTACTCAATTTTGATAACTACTAAATAAAGCACATTACCAAAGGAGCATGGAAATGTCCTTGCCTTATAGAATTTTCTTCATTGTAGTAAAATTTTAACCATTTCCTCTTGTTTTCTGTCAAGACCAGTGATCTCAACTCTGCATCTCAGAATTATTTTTTAAAAACCTGACTTCTGAAGTTTTTTGGCAAAATAAAAAGAGAATAGGAATTTAAAAAATCCATATAGGCCTCTCCAAACTTATTATATCTTTGTGTAGTGTTCATAAATATTTTAAAGGATAGAGGCAAAATTCTTATGCTGAGAATAATTTTATACACACACAATTCATAATTTTATTTATAAAGTAATGGAAATTTCCAAAGTCTGTCAATGAATCTGACCTTATTTCACTGAAAGCATGTAGTTATATCCATCATTTTTGTCATGATTTCTTGGAAATTCATGGTTAAATTTTTGCACTCAATTGCTTTACTTTTTTTAAGAGAAATATTAATATTGTTTTTCTCCATATCTTCCCACCCCCAGTTTTATAGCCTTTATTTATTTATTTTTAATGTCCATTGCTTAGGTCTGTTATAACTGTGTTTTAATTTTGAGCCTCAATCTCCTTTGGAAATGGTCAAGTTAAAAATTACCCTATTGCTAATTAATTACTAACTCTACATATTGTCTCATATCTTAAGCTTATGAAATAGGAGGCGCACGCATACAGGAAATCTGGGAGGACAATAGGCAGCTCCCATTACAGAACTGTACTCACCAAATCTACCTACTCTGGCTTTAGAGGATTAGCTACAGAACTGAGAAGAATTCTGCATGATCTAAATAAATATAAAGATTCTTTAACTCAGGTTTTAGTAATTATTGGCTCAACTCCCACTATAGATTGAGGACACTACACTAGTTACTAGAACTTAAAAATATTCATAAATTCAAAACTATAACACATAGAATAAGTTAATGATTTAAATTTTATTCTTCTTCCCTGAAAAATTGATGAAATCCATTCACCAAAGTGGTTCAGAAAATCATATCTCCTTCAGTTTTCTAGATGTTTTTTATTGTTTAGTGTGTCCCTTGCCACTTTAATCTTAGGAGTTTCTGTGCACTTGCTTACAGTTCCTTTAAGAAGAGAAATGGCCTTTTTCAATTTTATTGACAGGGAGGTTCAAATTCTTTCCAATGTGCAACTACTTACTTATTATGGGATATTGACTTCATTTTCTGTTTACATGGCTCTGAGATTTCCTGTATCTAAGTTGGTGTTCTGTGTTTTATGGTCAGCTGGCTAAGTATTTTGTCTCACAACCCTCTAACCACAGTTTTAGAATCTAAAGTCTCCGAAAATTAAAAGATTTCATAACTTATTTCATGGCAGAACTTGAAATGAACTGATCTGATCTGAATCTATTAATGGCCTTTATTCATTTATTGTGAATACTCACATGTTTCATTGCAGTAATATTAATGTGTTTAATTAGAGGAGACTGACTGTATCAGACCCAAAACAATCTGCCCTCAAGGAGTTCAGATAAGGGATTATGAATCTATAAAAGCAAGAACTCTATTTTTCAAATCCGATTATACTTTCTGTTTAGAAGCAGTAAAGCTATTAAATATCTTAATGGCTATAGTTTTACTGTTTAACTATTTCAATGTCAATGTTAGGTGACTTATGATTACTTTAAATAACAAACTACTCTTCACTAGGAATTTTTGTAAGACAGCCTTAGCAAAATTACAAGAGGAGGAAAAAGATGGTTTCTCACTTCCTGATCTACGAATCTTTTATAAACATGCTTTTGCTTTATAAATTTTTCATTCACTTGTTTTCAAATAATTACTTTGGATATTTTTTTATCCTACCAGATACAATAAAAGGACATAAAACCCAGTACTGATATTTATGGGATACTTTCTGAAAACATTTTATTTTCCTATTTTTAATATTGCCTGACTAATCCAACAATGTCAGAGATTTCTGAAAGAAATGTTTAAATTAATATGGTTTGAATTTAATGTCGGATTCTTACATAATAACGTGTTAAAAAGGAATTTTTTTTCGTTCAGTTTTAGATATTTTGAGGAGACGAAAGTGAGGGTTTGAGCTCAAACACACCCCCTGCACCCATAGATATTTAATAAAGGCAATAGAGGACAAGCTGTTTTACAACATGTGAACCCCTTCATTTACTTCTAAGATTGAAAAAGTTCCAGAGAGCAGAGGTCATTGGTGAAGAGCGCCCTCTGGAGAGCTGCGGTGGTGCTGCATGCGTCCACGTGGTGATGGGTGGGTCGGGCTGTTTTCTGACCCCACATTTGATCAAAAGTTCCTCTTGGAGAACTTTAAAATGTGTTTCCTGCAGTGGAGTTCACAAAGAATGGATGAATCACACTTGAAAAAGCCAGACTGATGTGACTCCAGTCCTGAGAAAGTATGAGAGCAAGAAAGGGGGTTACCAAGAGCTTTGTGGGGGGCTCATGGAGAGGACTGCTGTGTTGAGATTAGCCTGAACTTCCTGAATGAGTAGGGAAGTTCTCTGATTGCAAAACTCCTAACTATAACTTTCTTTGTGTGAAAAAATAATGGTCATAGGTGGATTAAGTAAAAATTAATGTGAATTATTATACAAAGTAACATGTTTTATCTGTTAAGAGTGAGAGCACATCTGCATCTGCTGTTGGTAACAAGAGTAATTAAAAAAAGAATAAATTTATTCAAACTAGGGCCACTTAGATCCTAAGAAGCTAGCAGGTTGGAGAAGAAAATTTCACCTCAATAAGAATCTCTACAATGAGTGCTTTGGAAGACATTTAAGTAGCCCTCAATTCAGAAATAATTGCAAAGCTTCCTATCTTTTTCCAGAATTTGTTTCTATCCTCCTCCTCATCTTTCTCTCTCTTCAGTACTTATATTTCCAGGGTATATAATCACTAAATTAATCATCTTGCTTTTATTATGTTTTTCATTAACTCTGAAAATGTATTTTTATCTCAGTAAAATTTATGACCGTCTAGATTAGTACGGACAAAAGAGAAATGGCTGCTGGGCAGTAAGCTGGGCTCTCCCACTAGCTAAGTTATCCCCCCCTCACCCCTCACCCCAGTACCCCAGTCCCATCCCTGCCACCACCAACTTTTTGATTAAAATTTCCATCTCATCAAAATTGCATTTTGCCACAGGTTAATAATTTGCTAACGAATAATCAAAATCATCGCTACACATATGGTTTCCTCTGCCTGGAATGTCATCGGCAACACACACACACACACACACACACACACACACGCACACGCACACGCACGCACAAACATACTCTTTCCCTACACAAACATTTTTCTCTAATTGACTCCTAGTTGGTCTTTCTAAATTCACCGTGAGGGCTTCTTATACATGAAATCTTCCAAGACACTCCTGGCCCGATTCCGTTGGCCCTCTTTGTGACCCTAAAACACTTCCTGTATGCACATATTGGAACTTATCCTGTGGCTGTTGGTTTATTTACCTATCTCGCCCACTAGCTTATACTCTCTGTGAAGGAAGAGAATATATATATTTGTTGTTTTTCTCTCAGTGCCCTCTACAATGTTGAACAGTGTAGGAGCTCAATAAATATTTGCTGAAAGAATACATAATTTAATTAAATGTGGGGGAACTGATAACTAGACAACAGAACAAAGAGCTTATTTGTAAAAATGAAGAATACTACTACCGATGTCAGGGTTCTTATAATATCTACATGAGTTAAAATGCTTAAATATTTTAACTGAGTGGCTGGTACATAGTAAGCTTGATGTGTTAGCTAATACAATTAGCAGTAAATTTAGTGATTTGGGACATTAAGAAACACTACAACATTCAAATTTAGATACAATAACCGTGGAATTAGAGTTAAGAATGCTGTTGGTTGTAAGAACTGAACTCAGAAAATAGAGGTATAAATATAATCTGCTTTCTTCTTCTGTGATCTTTGTGTTAAGCTTAGCCTAAGGTGGCGTTGAAATTCATCAATGGAGCACCAATATAAGATATTATAAGAAAGCTGTTGACTTTAGTGCATGTGATTATAAAAGCAATCTTGAAATCAGTGGGCCCAGGTCCAGAGATCACTCTCAAACTCAATAATCTGAACTTTCCATATAGAATAGGGATGAGCGATGATCCCTGTTGCAAAGACCAAGATTTAAGACAAGTGTTATTCAATATAAAGCAGCTCTCAGTGTTTCTAACTAGGCAGTTGAACTGGACCATGAAATAGCAGCATGCCCAGAAAGTGGACTATAAGGAGAGAAAAAGCTGAAATCTGGTTTAGCATTCTAGTTTACCCTCTTCCTATAAAATTTGGAGCATTTTTGAAGAACTAGATATGACCAGCACTTCCATTTCACCTTCATAAAATAAAAATCTTCCAACAGAAAAGCTATTACAAATGATCAGATAGGAAGCTTTTAAATGAACACTAAAAGTTTCTGAACTTTTTTCAATAATCGCTCTTTTCTTTCCCAAAGTGTATGGCTTTAATCTACTGGGTAGGCTATGTGCATCATTTTTACTCATGTGAGACTAGGCCTTTCAAAGCCCATTTTAAAAAATTGAGGTATATTAACTTGCAATGAAAAGATTATTTTTTTTATTGAAAATTCTATCTATAGTAGGAAAGTATGACTTAGTATACTTGTCCTGTCTTCTGTATTCTTTGTAGCTAATCTTAATATGTTTGACTCTACACATTCTTGCTAAACTCTGAGCTAATATAATATTCATTTTTCTCAGAAGTTACATTTTGTTGCAAAATGTAAGCATGTTTCAGAACAAATGATATAGTATTTCTTTACTATTACTAAACATTTTCAAATATTATGGATTAGTAACACAGTGGAATATCTAGGATGACTTCTGACACTATCCATGGTATAGAATATCACATAAATTTGTAAGAAGGGCATTACATTGTGAAATTTCACAAATAATATTTTGTGAAACAGTGTGGGAAAGGAGCAGAAGAGCATAAAGATTACAAATGAGTGATTTTTGGAATTAGATGGGTCCACTCCTGAAATTTGTGGGCCTGGGTAAGACTTCAGATGGAGGCCATATATCTAAATAGATGCATGTTAGCAAAATTTAAAAACACAAAATATGTTATATCTCCTTACCTTTATAAATATTCTTTATAATGACCTGGAAAGCCATTTTCAAATTTCATTGCTCAAAATCTGTGGCGTTTTCATTGAAACATGGTAGCACAGAAAGAGGAGGCTACTGGCCTCTGGACCATGGCCCACTCTTTTATTCTCACCCCTGGATGTGTCTTGAATTATAAGGCATCTCTTGTACACTTGTATGGAAGTCCTGAGATTGCATGTCCAGGCTCTGTCCAGATTCCTGTCACACTTGAGGGTTCACATGTAATAGTGCGGTAAGCTCTTAGTCAACACCCAAGAGGTAAAAGCAGGAACAGGTATGGATGGCCTGGAAATGGCAGTTCTCAGTGCTAGTTGCTGGTAGTATGATTCTGAAAGGCAGGTAGAGTCCAAATGTGTGGAAGGGGGATTGGTGAGAGGAGGACCAGAGGGGAGCTCTTTAAAGTACAGGAACCCAGGATATAGGCTCCTCTTACTCAAGTATAATAGTGATAGTGCCGTTAGACCTCAGCTTAAATCTTGTTCATCGAGTATTAGCTGTGCATTCTTAGACAAGTCACCAAACCATTGAAAATGTCATTCTGGGGCCAGAACACCTTGATTTGAATTCCTCCTCCACCTGTAACTAGTAGTATCACCTTGTGTCAAGTGGTTAACCTCCCTGCCTCTCAGTTTCCTCATCTGAAAATTGTGGATAATCACAGTCTCTATCTTGGAAGGTTGTTATGAGGGTTAAAAGTAGGTTAATACTTCTGAAGTGCTTAGTATGCTTTCTAGCACTAATTAGTACTGTGTGTTTGTTTAAAAATTAAATAGCTTGCTCATTTGTAAAAATGGGGCTAATAATAGTGTCTACCACATAGAATTGTTGCTGTGATTAAATAAGATAATGACTACAAAATATTTACTTAATATCTAATACCTGGAGTAGTAAGTACCAAAGTATTAAATAATAAGAAAAAGCAATGAGAATAAAACAAGTGGACATCCATGTACAAAAAAAAAAATTCTAGACATAAATCTTACACTCTTCACAAATATTGATTCAAAAAAGATCAGATACCTAAATATCAAATGCAAAACTATAATACTTCTAGAAGATAACAGAGAAGAAAACCTAGGTGACCTTGGGTCTGGCAATAACTTTTTAGATACAACACAACAGTCATGATAAATAAAAGCAAAAGTTGATGTTTGGCTTCATGAAAATTAAGCACTTCTACTCTGTGAAAGGCAATATCAAGAGTATGAGAAGACAGTGAAGAAAACAAAGATCTCTTCCCATTGGAGATTATGGGCGGTATGTCTCCCCAGCCACCCATGACTATCCCAGGAGTACTCTCACCTCCATGATAACAACATTTCTTACTTGCTCAGGGAATATAGTAGGAGCCCTGTTGATACAAATAGGAGGTTTATGAAGATCATAAGAGTGGGTGATTCCAATTTCACAGTCTTGTTGCCTAACCTCTTAATGCTCAATGGGTATTTCATGATAGAGTCCAATAAAATATGCAGTAATAATAATAGCTCGTTGCATCAAAGTGGAAACTATACTCAGAGTAATTCATTAGCTCAAGTTCATTTTGCCACTTCTCTTATATTGGGCAGTTAGACTTAGCTCTTCTAACTCAAAATTCCCCATCCTTTGTCTCAGAATCCTTTGTAAACAACTGTGTTTTGGGCTTTTCATTTTTCAAGTTAGGTTTTTAGTTTTATTTTTCTAAATGTATTATAATCCTGACAGGAGAAGAGATCGTGTGTCATATTTCTACATTATTCAAAGACACCTTCTTGAGGTATGAGAATACAGTAGGTGCTCATGAATGCATATTATTATTCTTCCTCAGTTTTTAAAACAGAATGCTTTTAGGGCATAGAAATTATGCTTAGATGACAGAGGAAGTTTTTATATTGTATATTAAGAATCAAAGGTAAATCTTCAAAAGACAGTTGCTAGCATTTCTCTGCTATCTCCCTTTCCATTAACCAGCACATTTGGATCTGCAAACAGATGTTCACTGAACATAATAGCTACTTACATGTACAATTACCGATTTTGTATGCACCAGTGAATGTGCCAACTTTAGAAAAAGTTGGCTAAATATGTTTGATTTCACTGAACTGTATTTTCTCTAACGGACCAGAAGTCCTGATCTTACTAGCATGTGTGAAACAAAGTGCTTCTATTTTGTCTCTTGGATTGGCCTGAAGCCATAACCTGTTTGCTGAAATGAGGGCTAGATCTGCTCCAGACTTAGACATGTGTTCACTGCCTCTCACAGTTAAAGACACCAAATTTTCTCTCCATACAAGAAAGAGAGTACATTTGCAGCCAGGAATAATTTTATTTGTACATATTACCTACTATGGTGTTTTCCTCAGGGAAGAAAATAATCTTAGGATCCTAGAGGCAGAAAATGAAAAACATCAATTCACCTGTCCATTCCAAATTTCAGAACCAACCAATCTAAAGAGTCAGTGGAAAACAACCAGGCTTTAGCAGCTATTTTATAACATTTGTATAAGACCTAAATTTTAACAATTATATTTAATGAAATTTTTATGTTAACTATATTAACATTAATTATATTTAGTATAGTTAATTATATACTTTTAAATTAACTATATTTAATGTAAATAATAATTTTTAAGTTATAGTTTATTTCAAAATTTTCATTTTATCCATTTAGGGGAAATGTGGTTATAACAATGTACACTGGTAGGATTTAGGGAAGAATTGAACCTAAAGTCAATAGTTTTAAAAACTGGACTCATATCTATTAGTTTTAAATTAGCTTTTAATTAGCAATTTTCAAAAAAAGTATTTTGCAACACATTTTGTTTCTTCAGAGCTGATCAATTGTAGGTGGGCACAAAAGAAATACTTTCAAAACACCTAGACCAAAAATAGAGTTGAACATAGATATGTTTTGGAAGTCAGTTTTGAAATTGACTTAGTATTTTTGACCCAATTTGCATATAAAGGTGTGCTAGAATGTTTTTAACCTTTCAGAAGGAAAAATAAGGCATTTTTTCCACTTTCAGTGAGTGAACTGATGAATTCTGTCAACTATAATTATAAAGTTACTAGCTGAAAATAGACAGTTGCTATAAACTAAGCTCTCAGAAAATACTGAGCTCTAGTTATATTTTAGCTTGACACAAAACAATATACGGTCCACTTGGCAATCAATAATATCTAGAGGAAAATTTAATGGAATGTTCTGAATAAAAAATTGGCCAGTAGCACCTATAGCTGCCTGAAATGGACCCTCTGAAAATATGTCTTTTTTCCTTAGAAATGTCAACACTAAAAAAATAGGTTCATCTATGAGGTCATTGTTTTTGTTTGGAAATATAGATCTAAGGGTATCCTTTTTAAAGTAAACTATTCTAGAAAAGTTTTTGGTTTATAGAAAAATTGCAAAGATAGTACAGAGTTCTCATATACCCCACATCTAGTTTCTTCTTTTAACACCTTATATTAATATGGTATCCATGTCACAATTAATGAACCAATATTGAAACAACATTAACTAAAGTCCTTATATTACTCATTTCCTTCCTTTTTACCTAATGTCATTTTTATGCCTCAGGACCCTATCCAGGATACCACATTACATTTAGTCTTCATGTCATTTTAGACTCCTTTTGACTGTGACATTTCCTCAAACGTTCCTGTGTTTGATGACCTCAGTAATACTGAGGAGTAATGACCAGGTATATTGGAGAATGCCACGTTTGGACTTTGTCTGTTATTTTTCTCATGATTAGATTGGGATTATGTGTTTTGCGAAGGAAGAGCACCAGGGTAGAAGAGCCATTCTCATCACATCATTTTAAGGGTATCTGCCCTCGAAATGATTTGTCACTGTTGATGTTCACCTTAATGATCTGGCTGAGACAGTGTTCATCAGATTTCTTCCCTTGCCAATGTGTAATCTTTGGAGGAAAGTCTTTATGCGTAGCCCACACTCAATGAGTGGGGAGTTCTGCTCTACCACCTTAAAAATGGAGGATGTACATGAATTAGTTAGAATTCTTCAACACAAGGTTTGTCTGTTCTCACTCATATATTTAGTTACTTAATCATGTATTTATGTCAAGTGTTAGTAAGGACACTAGATATTTATTTTATATTTTGTGCTCTAATCGATGTTTTAGTTGGTTCTCCAGAGGAATAAGCAATAGAATGTGCCTGTCGAGAGAGATTTATTCTGAGGAAGTAGTTCACATGGCCGTGGGGGCTGGCACATCCAAAAGCTGCAGGGCAGGTGATCAGGCTGGCAACGAAGGGGAGTGATCATGTCGCAGCTTGAGTTTAAAGGCAGTGTGAAGGCAGAATTCCCTCATCTTCGGGGGATCTCAGTCTTTTTCTCTTAAGACAGGCAACTGATTAGATAACACCCACATTATGGGGGACAATCTGCTTTACTCAGTCAACTGATTTAAATGTTAATCTCAGCTAAAAAATACCTTCACAGCAATGCGTACACTTTTGACCTAGGTAAATATCTAGTTAAAGCATCCTAGCCAAGTTAACCATAGCAACCCACAACTGCTTGTTTTGTTACTCAAACTGTTCCAGTTTTGGTGATTAGTAGCTTTTTCAGCTGGCTCCTCTTACATACTCGTTTTGTCTGTCTGTCTGTCTTTCTGTCTGTCTGTTTGTTTGTTTTTAGTGCTCCTTAATTTCTGACATTATGGATGCTGCTTAGAAGCCATTTCTCTAAGGACTCTTTTTTCTTTTATTGGAAAGTAGCAATAGAAACTAGTCTGGTATATGCTTTGTTTTACAGAAGCCATTGCTTCTTGGCCCTCATAGATGGCAAAGCAAGAAAATAAATCTGAGTCTATCCATGTATATATATATATATATATATATATATATATATATATATATATATATACACATACACACACACATACACACACACACACATATCTATATCCATATATATATGTATACACATATCTATAAATATTTCTATGTGTAACCGTTTGTATCTACATTAAGCTAAATATAAGGTCATACTGATGTCTCCAACTATAACCCATTACCACCACATGGATCATTCTGGGTTCCTCTTGCTTGTCTATAACCTCCAATGAAAAACTTGGTTCCCGCTATTGACCATCCACTTACTTAATTATTCAAGTTCAGTCCACATGTATAATA